>OY720451.1:600000-822500 GCA_963082715.1 Harpalus rubripes
AGAGAAGTATGACATTAGGACGTTGTTAATAGGAATGTATGCATGTTTTCGCACTCCCGAGACTGAAAGAACGATTTTAATCACTCATTTCAGGGACTAAAGTAAAAATAAACAAGATGTTTCCATAACATCATATTGTGTTACTATGATTTATTTATTCGTATCTGCACTAAATTTTGAGCAGGCGTTGAGTTTATATTTGAACAAAATTTGTATTGTCAAATTATAAGATTAATTTCTTTTACACTAATATGGTTCCATTTGATACGGAAGTGCGAAAAATAGCGTATATACCACAGGACCAAAATGCATTCAATCCCTCAGGTGATTATTTCCCTCACCTTCGGCTCGGAAAATAAACTTCACCCACGGGATTGAATATGCACTTTAGTCCCTGAGTATATAATATACTATTAGTTTACCGTCGAGGTATCGGTTTCCATGGACGACGGGATGTAAATAACTGCCTTATTACCTCTCGCTAAGAGAGGTATTAAATTCATGCTAAAAATCGCATATCCAGATTTTAGTGAATAAGCACGTTTTAAGGTCCCTAGAATCCGATTATAACATTTTTACGATAATGTGTGTGTGTGTGTGTGTGTGCGCGTGCGGGCGGGTGTGTGTGTGTGTGTGTGTGTGTGTGTGTGTGTGTGTGTGTGTATGTGTGGATGTTGGATCCACGATTTCTCAAATACTATAAGACTAAAGACATTTTTAACTACGGATTCCTCAATCTAACAATAAT
This sequence comes from Harpalus rubripes, assembly GCA_963082715.1. Taxonomy (NCBI): domain Eukaryota; kingdom Metazoa; phylum Arthropoda; class Insecta; order Coleoptera; family Carabidae; genus Harpalus; species Harpalus rubripes. The sequence goes on from OY720451.1 coordinate 600,749, forward strand.
GGGAAGAGTTGATTAAGTTTTGGTAACAATTGGACAACCGGAAGTAGTAGTTACAAGAAAAAAATCTTCTAAATATTATTTATCGAAAATTTATGTAAATACTTATATTAAAGAACGTTAAATTCTTTATTCGATAAATAAATAAAATTCACTATAATATCTTCTATAGATTTAGAGACAAAGAAATGCATATAAAATAATTTGATGTAAAAAACCTCAGACCAAACTACTTCAAGGCAAGAAATTAAAATGTTTGTAAGTGACACATAAATGTCACTATCAAAAATATTTGTATGCCACTGTCAAAAATATTTGTACATCATTATGAAGATTATGAAAATAAAAAAAAATCAACAACGCAAAAGAATATACGTAAAAAAGAATATAAAAAGAATTTGGGAAAATGACGAATATAAAGAAAGAGAAAAGGAAAGTAGAAAAAGAAAATTTCAGGATATTGAATATAAAGAAAATGTATGTATTGTACATAATTTATATTAAAATATCCCATAAATTTTGCAAATATATGTTAGAATTATTTTGTAGTGAGACATGAATATATGTATTTGTATTTAAAAATATTTTTGTTTTATGCGTACAACCAGGTAAAATATCTGGCGAGAGGTTATGTGCTGGCCACATCAAATTTTATTATAGTCAGACATTAAACGTTGACGGCACCACGGAAGTTTAAAGTACACTGTTGACCTCAAGCATTATTGTTCTTATAACACTCTTGATACCTAAATGTTAGATTTATCTAACTATAGAGCATTTAAATAAATGTTTAGTAGAAAACCAGAAAAATAGTTTACCGAACCAAAGAAGTTTTACAAATAAAATTTAAGTGACATTACATAACATAACATATTACCGTAGTTACTCTATATAGACTACTGGATGTCGGCTTATTTTGTTCAATTTCAACACTAAATTACTATGAAGGTTACCTTTGATTTGTAAAACGTGACAGATGACAGCGTTTTTAAATAAATATCTTTGGCCAGTCTCGGACTTAATTGCTAGCTTTGGTGGCAAACACATCCTGGACTATTATATCCCTTTGATGCATAGAATCCAGAACGATTCCACAAAGTAGCATCCATCTATTTGTTTATTTACTTAGAAACCTAGTTAATTATTTTCTGTTTTTCGCCTTTCGTGTCGTGTTTTGGTGTGTTCGTGTGCGTTTTTAGCTGGTGGAGAGTGATGACGCACTTCCGGCGTCGCAGCCACTTCCGCTGTACAGGGCTACCAACCGCAGCATGTTTACCAACCCTGCTGACTTGTTACATTCGTTATTTTCACTTGCTGTGATCACGGACATTTATATTACATGAGCACTAGCTCTAAACTCTCTCTAAAGGATATTTAAATGACATCAGGACTAAAAGGGGCGCATATTAGTTAAACAGGATTCGACAAATATATTGGCTTCCTTACAGAGCTAAATAGTGGAAGGAAGAAGGACATTCGTTTAAAGGAAGTGAAAAATAACAACTATTAAGGAATATTATTCTAACGTTTTTATTTATTTGGGTGGTGTAAATATCAGACAATGATTATTAATTAAAATAAGTGTTTATTAAACTATAATGAAAATGATTATTACTAATATGAAATACTAATTTAAAATCTAATTAAGACTAAAACAATAATTAACTAGATAACACTAACATTTATTTATTTAACCAATTAAAACTACTATTCATTTCCACGATATTACTAATTATTTATTTCCACTATTTATATCACTTTTTTATGTCACGTTCAACTGTCCGCCTACCAACCTCCACAGCGTCTATATACTTAACTGACTCAACAGCGTCTGTATATTCAACTGCTCGGACAGAAGTCACACCTTTCACCTCACTGTCTGTCTATTTATGTAACCCTCTCACTTCCACAGCTTCAGTATCACCGACTGTCCGTATGCCACAATTGGCAACTTACTTGAAGCAATATGACTACTGGTGCCATTTTCGGAACTATCGTTGATTGTGTAAGATAATGTGACATTAGTTTGGTTGTATAAACATTAATTTCATCCATTATATTTATATTACCTACTTTTAGCAATGCAGTACTTCTTAAAAATACACTTTTAGGTACAAAAGGAATTATTAAATGGCAATTTATCTCAACTCCGTGAGTTCAAATTTGGCGCTGCAAGCTTAAAGTCAGTTGCCAATTCTTCAACACCACTGCCGAGTATCCACTTCTACTTGCCGTTACTGTCCCCGAATACCTAGCTTCCCTATACTCTTCAATTCTACAGAGTATTCACTTCCAAAGTTATCCCGGTATACCAGTAATTTCCAAACTCGCCGTTACTGTCCTCGTACACTATAGCTTCCGAATACTCGTCAACACTACCGAGTATTCACATGCACAGCTATCCCAGTTAACCAGTAACTTCGCGAGTTTTCCATTCGACACTATACTGCATACGCTCACCACGATACTGCTGTGCTTCACTAAAACTCTATGTGAATGTCTCTATATGTCTCTCCATGTAACTAACTCTCGAGCTGCGTTCCTGTTATACAACTTCCATTAACTTCCAGAGAGCTCTAGAATGTTCGACCGCATAATAACAATGAACACAAAAGGTTCGGGCGACCGGTAGTAATTAAACACGTCGCGGCTTGTTTGTTTATGTAGCCCGGCTGCTAGCGCGATTGCGTCATCGCTATACTTAGACGCTTGTTCAGCGTAGCAGTGGGGCTCACACGTTACATTATGCTTGTTTAACATAGATATTATTAAATACATATTACTATTTATATTGATTGTTTATTTAAGTACTATACTTCATTTCACGTAAGAAAATAGTAGATGGCGCTTGAGAGCCGGCCATTTTTACATGTATTAAATAAATAATTTAAATTCGTGACACCCAACTTTGTCAATACTAAATATTTTTAATGTCAAAATCAAATCATTTTATTTGATAACTGACATTTAACAGGTGATATTTTTTTCGGTTTTATAAAGGTGTGATAAGTCGAGTAAAACAGATAAATAACTTTTTATAAACTTTTCTAAATTATAGTTTCAGTAATCACATTTTAACTTTGTTTATCTATTTAAGTTCTTATCATATTATGATAGTCGCGTCTGGGTTCACCCATTTCATACTATATCAGTGGTAATTGGTATCCAACGTTGTTCCTGTATCTATAGTTACGGTATTTATTTGTTGATTATTAAGTCTAGAAATTATTATGCACAGGTGCGTGACTTTGAATGCTCTAGCCTATGCACCCTGTACCCCTAAGATAATCCTATCTTGAAGATAGCGCTTTGTTTTACAGAGACGGTATTAGTTTGTTACGTCGAACAAACGTCTGTACTCAGATAGTAAACATGTAAGAGTTTTAAGTTTCAGCTCGCGTTCTACGTAACACGAGTATTTTGGCCTAAGGATGCAACGGTATCTTTAGGATTTAGTTATGTTGGTTTTAATTAGTAAAGAATAAGTTAATTAAGTTGGACCAAATTGTAGTGTAATTATAATAATCATGTAATAGCATTAACATACCTAGGAATGTTATGTATATCATAACTGCCGAAGATGATTTTAACACATCTAATTGGCTTATTCTGTAAGAATGTCGTTATACCATAACGTATCGTTGTGATGAAAAAGTTGTTAATAACGATAATTTTCAAAAAGCTTATTCTGTAAAACCAATGTCGTTATACTGAAATCATATTGTCGTTATTTTAAGTAGTTCATGAACGATAAGGATTCACTTGTCGTTATTCAGTCTGTTAATAGGTAACAAAATAATTATTCATACATCAAACATATAATTCACAACCATAATTACATTTTAGAAATAATGTTTATGGTCGTGAAAGACTTTTATGGGATAATAATGATACATTTGATAATCGTTTTTAAACATATTCTTTACTCAATAAAGAAATAATAAAAATAAAAATTAATCTCTGCCAAACTTAAGCTTAAAATGTTGTATCATTATCGTCACTCTCTGTCTACAGAAGTAAAGCTTCGTCTAGTTAATACATTAATACTCCCTATTCTGGAATATTGTGCCTGTGTATATATACCTAATCTCACAAAAGGCGATAAACAAAAAATTAACCTTCTCCAGAATAGCTGTTTACGATTTGTCTTTTGTGTTAGAAAATATGATCATATTTCCAAGTACCGTTCCGTTACCAATCTGCAGTGTATTAAAAAGCGCCTGAAAGTGCTTTTTCTTTGCCAAATTCATAAAATAATTATTACAAAATGTCCAGATTACCTTTATAATAAACTTATGATGAAAAATAGTAACTACAGTTTACGCGAAAGTGATCTGTTTACAATACCACCTGTTAAAAAAATTAAATTCAAAAATTCCTTTTCATATTTAGCACCAACACTATATAATAGTATACCAAAGAATTTGAAATCTCTTTCACATATAAGTTTCAAGAAAAACATTCAAAATTTCTTAAATTAATTTTTAACTTTAAGTTTCATAAAGTATATAAGCAGTAATTAATTAATTTCACACCTGTCATGATTATGTACTTTATTTATTCCTCTTACACTTAATATTTTATATTGTATCTTATTGTTTTTTGTATTATGTTTTGTATTTACTTATTTGTATTTTCAAAATTTATTATTACATATATTCTTATCTTTTTGTAATTTTCTTTGTAAATTTGGTTAGGTGGAAGATCAGCCTTGGCTGAACCTCGCCTTTAAGGTATTTCCCTCAATAAAATTTATTATTATAATAACGTCAATATTTTTTTGCAAAATGACATTACAATGACAGTTTAATTTACAATAATAGTTACTATCATTTCTAAAAAAATTGGCTAAAGTCGTTATGACAAACGGAATAACGACGTTTATAACGATCTTACTTAGTGAATACGATTTTTACAAAATGTCGTTCAGGATCACATCGTTACATTTATAAATAACGATAGTTGTTATATAACGACATTTTTACAGAATAAACCTATAAGGCTTGTTATGATTCATAACATCCGTGGTTTGTTCAATAGTTTATCGGTTTCAGAAAATGAAGGCTATTTTTTTGACATATGTCAATATGACAAATATTCAAATTATTTGCTTTATTCCTCATGTTTATTATTTTAGAATAAAGTATATCGTATTTAGAACGATATACCAACGTTATCTGAATGTATTAATGAAGAGCATTATACCTACTCTCATTTGATTTTATTTTAATTTTGTAGACCGTTGTTGACAAGTCAGTATGGTAATAATATTACCATACAGATACAGTTATTACTTAGTTACCAACCGGTAAATAAAATTTTCTAAGTATTCATCAAGTGTAAAGTGTAAAAAAGTGTATGTGTGTTCTTCCTTTTCAACAACCAGCCTGAATAAAGTGTGTCATCGTTGGGGAAAACAAGTAAGCAGCAGTATTAGTAGCAGCATCATGTCTTCCGCACCCCTCTCATGTTACATAGGTCAAAGGGCAGAGTTTATTTCCCTATATAAACCAACGCTATTTTCTTACATGAAATGAACTGTAATGTAGCGTCAGATAAAAATATGTACAATTTGTTTCTTTTTAGAGTATCTAAAGTCATTTGCAAATTTTTTCGTCAAGTTTAAGAACTTGGCCAAGTTTTAGAAATTAGGCTTAAACTACTTTCATTGCACATGTCATTTTTTGCGTCAATTTTAAGTTCTTAGTAAGCCACTAAAAGTTGCTTTCCCTTCTGGTCAAAAATTGTTCTTGCATTGAATCAGAAATATTATTTTGTAAACAGCTCCTCCACCATTTTTCTTTTTCGTCCGCTATTTTAACTTGGTTGATTCCTATCTCCCTTTATTCAAATTCTATAAAATTCTCTACAAAGACATTCCTGTATTCATCTTTCAACTCTTGTTGAACTCAAGTGCTTGAAGTGGAAGACAAAGAACTTGAAGGGCCTGTGGGCTAAGCCAACCCTGACCCTCACTGACGTTTTGCAGACCAATCGAATTTCGATCTGAGTTATTGATATTGAAGATGGCTATGGAATTTCTGCTCTTTTGTTTTATTCAAATAAATATAACGAAAACGGAGGGAAAATAAGTGCTGATAAAAGAATATTATGGAGTTTAGTTCTTATCTAATGGATAGCTTTGTTTTGTTGGATATAAATGGGAAATCATATATAACCTATTTTTTATATACTAGGAGGTATTGATAAATTTTTAGCCTAACATAGAAACAAGTATTTTTTCGGTCAAATTCACTTTTATTTTATCTTTAACCTAAACGAACCCAAACTTATATTAGTTCAGACGGTTGACATTTTCAACAAATAAATTGCAAAACCCAGTGGCGTATCTAAGTGAAATGGTGCCAAGGCAAGGGTCGTAATGGGCCCGTCCAACTTTTTTTGAATTTTTTATATGTTATGAAGAATTTAAAAATAGAAATTCCGTATTTTTTGTTTTCTTGAAATTATGCTTAATAACGCAAAAAATAATTATTAAAGTTTTAGCGCGAAAGTTGTGACGTTAGTGTCACTCTGTCATAAGTAGAGAGAACCGACATACGTTACCATTAATAATGGTAATATAGGTAAGTAAAATTAATAATTTTTGCTCGTTTTCATGATCAGATTAATCATTCGCTTTAATTAATGTGACTTTAAGACTTTCTTTAATATAATATTGCAGGTTATTATACTCACCAAGTGTCATTATTATAATTAAAATAGTATTTAAACTATTTTCTATTTATAATTAAATACAACAATGACAGTATTGATTACAATAATCAAAGCATAGTTCATAATAAAAAAACCATGAATGAATCAGTACAATAACAAAATAATATCAATATACTGGTGTTCCGCGACTCGACCGACAAACTTATACCATATATTCCGGGGGTTATTACGATCAAAAAATGGCATTAATAACGTGCTCGAAATCGGTCTTTTCAGTTTCTTCTCATTCAACGCTCATCAAAGCAAGATCACTTAATCGATCTTGACCCATGGAGACTCTCAGATAATTTAAGATCAGTTTTAATTTGTCGAAAGATCTTCCACAGCTAGCGATGGAAACTGCACTAGTCAACAGTATTTGCATGGCTATTCGAATATTTTTCGCCGCTGGCATTTTTCGGTTTCAACATTCCAGTTTTGACAGAGACTAAGCCCAATTTCCAGAATTTCAGTCACCAAAGTTTCTCTTTCATTGCGAAAAAACCCTCTTAAACCTTTCAAATCTAAGGCAGCATCATGAAAGTTCATATTTATATCTTGCAGTCTTTTCTGAACTCTATCAATAGGAATTAGTATTCTCGTCCAAAATCCAAGTAGAGTTAGAGAATCGAGTGTCAACATACGGTTGTACAATTGCGTAGCATCACTTCTTTTTTTCACTCGTTTCATTTGCATCATCCATTATAGTCTCGATAACTTGGAGTATGTCGTTAAGATAGTTGTTTATGGGCTTCACAGCTTCCACTTTTGCACTCCATATTGTTTTACTCAGATTTAATAACTATAGGCACAGCGTTTTTGAGTATTTCCCAGCTTGAGTAGACGATGAAAAAACAGATAGAGGGCTTCAACAGTTCCGAAAAATGTCAATACGCACAGTAATCAACAGTTTTAACACATTAAATTCTGGCACCTTAGATACATACGGATACCAAGGGCTCCAAGCGGCGCCCCATTGGTTCTGGCGCCCAAGGCACCTGCCCTGTTTGCCCCGCTCTAGGTACGCCACTGGCAAAACCTATGCGAATGGTGAGAAATTTCTACAAATTTATTTCGACTAGTTTAAAATATAGATTTTAAACTTATTAAAACTGAATCTTTTATTCAAGTATACCGCCATTTAATTTTGGGTTATAGCGCTTTTATTAGCCTTCGGTTAGGCGCGCACAAATTGACTTACACAGTAGTCGCTTGGGGTTGATTTTAATGCCATATCCATCTCTTGGTAAGGGAGATATAGGGATCGTGCTAAAAATCGTATATCGAGATTTGAAATGAGCACGTGTTAAGGTCCCTAGAGTCCAATTTTAACATTTTCACGATGATGTCTGTGTATATGTATGTACTTGTGGATCCTCCACCCTAACTCAAATATTATAATTCAGAAAAATTTGAAATATTGTATTTCGAACTTTTCCTGTAATGGAAAGAGCCCATTAGATTTTGGTGAAAATCGGAGAACCGGAAATGGCACTTTATTAGAAGAAATTATTTATGACCCAAAAATGGGCATTTTTGAGCAAAGTTTTGAGGACACGAAAAGAGATATCGACCTGTGGTTTTAAAATCTTAAATCTACGCCCTTCAAACTACTTAAATACAAATTTTCAGAATTTTTAATTTTTTATAAATTTCGACCCTTTTTTAATCCACACCACCCTCATACCCAAAAATGGGTATGCGGTACACCTTCAACGACCTCACCAGTAAATTCCTAGTACCAAAAACCATAAGTATACCAATTTTCATCAAAATATTCCAACGGATACATTAATTATTAAACATTCCTTAAAACTGTTAAAAACTGAAAAAATAGCAAGGGGTACACCTTAGATTTTTTGCGATTTTTGGCCATTTTCAGACTTTTCCTTCTGGTGATCGTAATAGTTATTCAAAAATTATGAAAATTGGTATGCTTATGTAATTTTGCTCGTAGAATCTAATGGTGATATCGCCAGCGGTGTACAATTGACCATTTTTGGGATATGACCCAAAAATGGGCATTTTTGAGCAAATTTTTGAGGACGAATATCTCGGACACGAAAAGAGATATCGACCTGTGGTTTTAAAATCATAAATCTACACCCTTCAAACTACTTAAATACAAATTTTCAGAATTTTGAATTTTTTAAAAATTTCGACCCTTTTTTAAACCACAGCACCCTCATACCCAAAAATGGGTGTACGGTATACCTTCAACGACCTCACCAGTATATTCCTCGTACCAAAAACCATATGTATACCAATTTTCATCAAAATATTCCAACGGATACATTAATTATTAAACATTCCTTAAAACTGTCAAAAACTGAAAAAATAGCAAGGGGTACACCTTAGATTTTTTGCGATTTTTGGCCATTTTCAGACTTTTCCTTCTGGTGATCGTAATAGTTATTCAAAAATTATGAAAATTGGTATGCTTATGTAATTTTGCTCGTAGAATCTAATGCTGATATAGCCAGTGGTGTATAATTGACCATTTTTGGGATATGACCCAAAAATGGGCATTTTTGAGCAAAGTTTTGAGGACGAATATCTCGGACACGAAACGAGATATCGACCTGTGGTTTTAAAATTTTAAATCTACACTACTCAAACTACTTAAATACTAATTTTCAGAATTTTTAATTTTAAAAAAATTTCGACCCTTTTTTATATCACAGCATCCTCATACCCAAAAATCTAATGTGGCCAACACCAAACCTCCCTCTATTTAATTTTTATTAATTTAAATATACATACTTACATATTTAGTTATTGCGGAAACTGTACTAAGATCCATTCCATATAACTAGGGTTCTATTTACTATTTTTTTTTAAAACGTTACTGTTATTAATTTGAAATGATTAGTTCTTTGACAGTGACATTTATCTGTCAGTTACATACATTTAAGATATGAACTGTGTAACCAAGGAGTTTTGCTTGTTTATAGCGTAGGCTCCGGGATTAAATTTATAAATAATTTTATAAATTTATTCATAAAATATATATATATATATATATATATATATATATATATATATATATATATATATATATATATATATATATATATATATATAGTATTAAGGCAAATCTGTAGAAAATTGAATAATCTTTAATTTTTATAATAACATTAATGTCGAAAAAATAACATTTAAAAGTATTTTTTGAAGAAAAACTATTTTGAGCTTCTAGGAAAGTGTCAAATCCGGTTATCCGATTTACACCAAAATCTAATGGGCTCTTTCCATTATAGAAAAAGTTCGAAATAAACGGTTTCAATTTTTTTCTGAATTATAGAATTTGAGTTAGAGTGGAGGATCCACACATACACGCAGACATCATCGTGAAAATATTAAAATTGTATTCTAGGGACCTTAAAACGTGGTCATTTACCAAAATCTTGATATGCGATTTTAGCACGATCCCTATACCTCCCTTACCAAGGGTAGCAGGAGGTAAAAAACGGATGCTTAATTGTCAAATAAATATCTTGTTCGAACTTGCAGTGTGGTAGATCGAGTTGATCAATAACTGGCGAAATCTGAGAATAAAAGCAGATTGGCACACCCAGAAATGGGTATTAATAATCCGCGGTTTATTTATTTCTTAATGAAATATTTTTTAAGTTTATAAAAGTTCTCATTTATGTTTTAATTCTGGTTCAAAGCTGTGCTTCTCACAAGGCCAGTGACAGTTTGAAAGCTGAATTAGCATAAAGCAATAAAGCTTTTTTATTGAAAGCTCTCTCATTTCATTTTTCTCCGAATAGCCGGCGTAAATGTCGGCATTAGCTCCTTTCATTACTAAACAATGCATGTTTTCACAACCAAAACTTTTTACTGACGGAGGAATTTATTCAGAAAAATCATCGCTGAAGAAGAAGAAAAAATATTACACTTTGTAAGTGATGAAATTCTTGATTGCGGGCGGTCATCCGTCTACGATTTAACCGTGCTTTACTTTGTTCACAAATTAAAATATATACCAGTAATATAATATAATGTGATACGTAACGTTAACGAATGTACATATATATATATGTATATATATATATATATATATATATATATATATATATATATATATATATATATATATATATATATATATATATATATATATATGTTTGTAACACTCACACACACACTAGGAGGACGACGTGAGGGAGAAATAATGACTCTCACTATTTCTTTTCGAGCCTTAGGAACTCGGTATTTTAATTGATGTGGTGGCACTACTTGCCAAAAATACAGTTCTATTTGTTTACAATAATCTTGACAAATAGTTGCGCTTAATCGTAGTGATAGAATCGTAGTTCGTAAATTGTTATTGAATAGTTGAATACTTGGTTTAGAATTCTTACTTGACCGTAAGGGTTCAAGCTTTTAACCGCTGGCGTTCTACCCCCACCCTGAACCAGGGGTTCTCAACATTTTGCAGGGGATCGAACAATATATATATATATATATATATATATATATATATATATATATATATATATATATATATATATATATATATAAAGGTAATGTACTGGAAATATAGGGTTTTTCGCCAGAAACTGTCTATGGAATTTTTATAAAATATATAGAACTGACGGAAGGTAATGTGCTGGCCACATCAGATTTTTTAATACTTTATTAATGCCCAGTTTTATAAAAGATAGATAAGTAATTTACTAGCAAAGTAAAATTTACTCTTAAAGTAAAATAGTTTATTTCAGAGATTTTCGTTTTATAGAGCAAGAATAAAAATACTAGCTAAAGCTAAGTATATCTAGAGAATAAATTACTCCACCTATTTTCGAGAAAGTAAATTTTATTCTGTAGAGTAAATTTGACACATCAACATTAATTAAATTAAATTCATTATAAATTTCATCTCTTTCATTATTTTTACATCTATTTAATTATATCCAATATATTTGCTTTGCCAATTTCTGTGTAATTTTTCCCCGTTCTCTCTTTTTTCAATGTTAGTTGACACCTGGCACTTTATGACACACTTTATTCTCTATTTTGACTTTTGGATTTATTTCTTGTCAGGAACATACAGAATACAATATTATTAAAACATTCTGCGGCACATTGCTTGGAATAGATCCTCTTCAGTTGGAGATTAACATTATCGACAGTAGTAATTTTAAGGGATACCGTCTAATAATGTTTTATCCTGGTTTTATCAATCTCTCTTGTGCTCTACTAGTGGAAAGATTCGCCGGTATAAGAAACTGTAGCCTGAGTGTACTATACGGTATTCATACACTCTTCATGGAGGCTCGTTTCCTTGTCCCCAGTTAAAATTGTAGTTAAAAATTCATAAAAAAAAACTTTATTGCCACTCTGGCCTATAGGTTCTTAATATAGTGAAGACAATATTAAATGTATATAATTATAGAAAATATGAAAATATTTATATGCAAAAATCACAAAATAATGACAGATGTCACGCCTCAGTCGCTAAATCACTAGGATTAAAATATTTATTCTGCAAGTAGTTATTTTACTCTGTAACTTGTTTTATAAAACAGACATTTTTATTTACTCGTCGATTAAATTTACTTTCAAAGCAATAACTCGGCAGTTTATTCGATATTTTTTATAAAACCGGGCATAAGAGTTTAAAATAGTAATTCCCTATTTTTTGTTATCTTAAAATTTTGCTTAATAACACCTACAATGATTAGATATTAAAGTTTTGGCGCCAATATTGTGACGTCAGTGTCATTCCGCCATACGGAACCGTTACTGTGGTAATATACGATAATTGTTGATAGAATAAAAATACGTTTCCAATATAAACTGTGATCAAAAATATTAAAATTAATGTAAGAGAGAAACTTATTGTCATTTCAAAATATATATTTGTGTGATTTACTTAACCTATGTTCGGTGTCGCGGCCAATACCCTGTATGTAGTACAGATAAAAATAAATATACACATATAGATAATATCATCATTTATAATTGAATTACAAACATTGTAATTGTATAATCCTGGTGGTGAATTTACTGTTTGAATAAAATACTGGATCTGTTTGACAAATTCTGCACATATTTCACTCATATCGTCCATGTATTCAGTTGAATTATAGCACACATATGTATATGTATGTACGCTATATATTACCGGAGATACCTGCATTACCATTATTATAATATACCTATCTTCTATCTGTAGGTATGAGTTTACTTAACTATTAAATACAGAATAGATCAGGAATTCCATATATTTTACTTGAATTTCAGGATGATTTCCGCAGGAAATTTTATATTTATTTATCGTTTAATAAATATCAATTTAAATTAGTAATAGTTCTTTGATTTACACTTCAAATCTGATGTGGCCAGAACATAACCTCTCGCCAGATATTTTACCTGGTTGTACGCATAAAACGACAAATATTTTTAAATACAAATACATATATTCATGTCTTACTACAAAATAATTCTCACATATATTTGCAAAATCTATGGGATATTTTGATATAAATTATGTACAATACATACATTTTCTTTATATTCAATGTCCTGAAATTTTCTTTTTCTACTTTCCTTTTCTTTTTCTTTATATTTGTCATTTTTTCGAAAATTCCTTTTTTATTCTTTTTTACGTATATTCTTTTGCGTTGTTGACTTTTTTTTATTTTCATAATCTTCATAATAATGTACAAATATTTTTGACAGTGACATTTATGTGTCATTTACAAACATTTGAATTTCTTGCCTTGTAGTAGTTTGATCTGAGATTTTTTACATCAAATTATTTTATATACATTTCTTTATCTCAAAATCTATAGAAGATATAATAATGAATTTATATTTATCGAATAAAGAATTTAAAGTTCTTTAATTAAGTATTTACATAACTTTTCGATAAATAATATTTAGATGATTTTTTTGTTGTAACTACTACTTCCGGTTGTCCAATTGTTACCAAAACTTAATCAACTCTTCCCATTATTGTTAGATTGAGGAATCCGTAGTTAAAAATGTCTTAAGTCTTATAGTACCTATTTGAGAAATCGTGTATCCAACATCCACAAACACACACATCCACACACACATACGGACATCATCGTAAAAATGTTATAATCGGATTTTAGGGACCTTAAAACGTGCTTATTCACTAAAATCTGGATATGCGATTTTTAGCATGAATACAATACCTCTCTTAGCGAAAGGTAAAAACCATGTATTTCTTCCTTATTCTAAATGGAAAGAAGAAAGAAGCCATCAGCTAAGGGCAGAATTCAGAATTTATATCCCTATTTAAATCAATGCTATTTTATTACGTGATATGAAGTATAGTATTATTCAAGAAAGATGACTATTCAAGGTCATTTATGACCCGTCTGACATTATATTACTTGCAGATAACTTCACTGCATTTCGTATCAATAGGCGAAATTTTTATGCATACGTTTTAAATAAAAAAATAATTGTAATTTATTTCAAAATTTTGTTTCTTTTTCAATAATGCTTTTCTCAAAGTTTTATCTTCTTCGGCCTATGCTTTGGCATAAAAAAAGATAGGCTTGACATAAACCATACAATAATAATTTGATTTAAGTGCCATCGTCACTGGATATATATTAGTACAGAGGGCAGTGTAGTAGATAATTACGTGTCCGTAACTCTACGACATACGTAATTACCATTTGTGGTGTATTAGAAAGTAATACCAGCATTTACGTACACACACCAAATACTCTTTCTCTTTCTTATGCAAAATGTTGCTAAGCTACTGCTATTATAAAGTGTTGTGTATTATGTGACAAGGCGAGGGTAAGCGCAATAACAGATAAATAACTTTTTATAAACTCTTCTAAATTATGGATTCGATATTCATATTTTAACTCTGTTTGTCTATTTAAGTCAAAATTCAGTTAAGAAATTCATATTGTATTATGATAGTCACGACATTTATTTGTTGATAATTAAGTCTGGAAATTATTATGTATACGTGCGTGACTTTGGGGGCTCTAGCCTATGCACCTCGTACCCCTAAGATCATTCTGTCCTGAAAATAGCGTTTTGTTTTTAAAGATAGTCGAGATTAATTCGTCCAGTCGTGAAGACGTGTTTTGTTTTGACGAGACATGTAGTGTCTTTTAGTTTTGGGACGACGCCCGCCCGCTGTGTTACGGAATGTAACAGTTTAGTACTTGCTTAGTTGTGTATGTTAGGCTTAGTGTTAATTAATAATCATGTACATAAAGTTAGTTATTAAAAACCAAGTAGTTTTCATGTCCGTAGTGTTCATAAAGTGTAAGTGAAGTGTATGTAAGTGTGTTCTTCCTTCTCTTGAGTCCTTCTTAGCGAAATCCTTATCACCAGTCAGTAAGAGTCAGTGTATCATCGCTGAATCATCAGTATCAGTATTAAACAATAAGAAGCAGTAGTAGCAGTCATGTTCCAGATAAGACACCCCCCTCGTGTTACAATTGTGTCTTCGAACAAATGACCTAGAATAGTCATCTTTCGTGAATAATAGTACGTAATAAAAATTAAATGACGAGAGGTATTGTGCTGCGCCGGCCACATCACATTTTTATTAGATTTGAGAGGGAGAATAGTATATTGTGTTATTAGGAGTAAAAGTGATACTTGCGAGGCATACAAAAACACTTTTATTCCGAATGACACATTAAATTTTTTTTTCAAACGCACTACTTTTCTTTTTATTCGCTATAATTCTATGTAGTTTCTATGGATATTTATTTATTTTATTTCTACGCTTTTTCTACTCATCCGGCGTAGAAATTTCCAGCGGCGTAGAAATGAAACTTCTACCTTGTGAATCAAGTCACAAAAATGCCATTTTTACGATTGAAAAAAAAATATTATTTTGGGTAAAACCGATTCCGAATCTGATTTATTTTTGTTTGAACACTCATTGTTTTAAATAGAGCAGGGATATCGAAATGACACAAAAAATAAGTAACCAATATGCAACAACTAGTAATCGATAAAAAAAGGGGATATCATGAATTCTTGAAACAAGACAAGAATTACGCCAAGAAATGAGCAAGACAAGAAATATTTATTTTCTAGTCTTGAAAATTAAGCCAAGACAAGAAATGATCATCAAGACAAGATTTCAAATTTAATATAGTCCCGAAATTCCAACAATACACTCGAATATTTTCTCTTTGTTACTGGAAGATTTGATCCCTGTCCTGCGGTTTAATAAAGCATTATCCTTACCCTTGATGTGTGAGGTAGTCTAGTGATTTTTCCTGCGACCGATCCTGGCCGAGTTTTCCCGATTTGAACCGAATGTGGTTCCTGAAAGCTATATACAAATTCAGGCAGCGCGAACGCGAAATACCAGTTGATGTTGCGTAGGCTGTTCTTTGCGGTTCGGATCGGATAGGGGTGCGAATGCGAACGAACTACCCCTCAATATCACGTGCGTGAAATAGATACACTTACGAGACTACCCCCGAAGAGAAAGTAAGTCGAAAAGAGATACGTACATAGAGAGAAAGATAGTTGTTTATGTTGATTGATTGCAGTAGAATTTGTAGTTTATTTATTTATAAATATATAAGTTAGTAGGTACCACTTTTTCTTAATTATTAAGTTTATTGTTTTGGTTTGTAAACCACTAGTTCAACTTATACATTAGTTCAAATATTATAGGTAAATAAATGTAGATATGTATATATTTATATCTTCTTCAGGGCAAGTAAGGTCTTACAGATTTTTTGTACACTTTTTGAAAAACTAAATGTTTAAATAAATGTATTTATGCGTACATGATTTTATGTTTATGAATCTGTAAGTTCTTACTTATTCTGAAAAAGGTATGTGTATATCGAAACGTCGATTTCGAAAAAAAATCATGATTTATTTTTAAAAATTTGATGTGGCCAGCATATTATTTTCAGTCAGTTCTTTGTAATTTGTACAAATTCTACACAGAAAGTTTCTTACAAAAGATTCCATATTTCCAGTAAATTACTTTCAGCCAGTTCTATGTATTTTATACAAATTCCATACAGAAAGTTTCTTGTAAGAGATTCTATATACATATTTCCAGTAAAATTATAACACAAACATAGCTGGCTAATATATGATATTTAATTTCTTTATATTTTTTTAACTCTATATCCATTTACTATGAAGTACAAAATGCATTCAAATCGCATAGAGAATAAAATATTCTTTAATATTTATAATAACATTAAATGTGAAAAAATGATATTTACCATCGTTTTTTCAAGAAAAACTGTTAAAATCTTCAAATAAGGGTACTTCCGGTTGACCATTTGTAACCAAAATCTAATCAGCTCTTCACATGGATGTAACGAAGAGGAATGCAAAAGAATTATAATTTTTGGAATTGTAGTATTAGATTTATCGCATTAGAAAATTTTATCACGCACAGGAATACACACACACACACACAGATATACACACATACACACACATCCATACACACACACACACACACAGACATCATCGTAAAAATAGTAAAATCGTATTCTAGGGACCTTAAAACGTGCTTATTCATTAAAAACTCACCACCGAATTTTTTGACTAAAGACAATACCTTCCTTACCTAAAGGTGACGGAAGGTAAAAATTCAGATTGAATAAATATCAAGTACGTATTCCTGAATATAACATTAATGGGAATACCTGATTAGTTTTTAGTTACAATTAGACAACCGGAAGTACTAGTAGTTTCTTTACAAACATCATCCAAAATTATTTTTTGCCTATTTTACAAATATTATAGCTATTAACATACCTTGGAATGTTATGTATATCATAATTGCCGTAGATGTCGGTTTGTTCAATAGTTTATCGGTTTCAGAAAATTAAGACTATATTAATAAATATGATTTTTTGAAATTCTCTCGTAAATGCTACTTTCAGAATGCTATGGTTAACAGAACAATTTTTTTGACATTTGTCAATATGACAAATATTCAAATTGTGTGCTTTATTCCTCATGTTTATTATTTTAGAATAAAATAAACCGTATTTAGAACGATACACTAACGTTATCTGTATGTATTAATGAAGAGCATTATACTTTCATTTTATTTTATTTTAATTTTGTAGACCGTTGATGACAAGTCAGTATGGTAAAAATATTACCATACGGATACAGTTATTACATAGTTACCAGCCTACATTTGTACATGTAAACAATGGAATAATATCCTGAAACCGGTAATAGCTATTAACATACCTAGGAATGTTATGTATATCATAACTGCCGAAGATGTCAGTTTGAAATCCGAGCTCGTAGAGCGAGGATTTTAAGACATCTAAGGCTTGTTATGATTCATAACATCCGTGGTTTGTTCAATAGTTTATCGGTTTCAGAAAATGAAGACATTATTGATAAATACCATTTATTGAAATTCTCTCATTAATGCTACTTTCAGATTGCTATGGTTACCAGAACAATTATTTTGACATATGTCAATATGACAAATATTCAAATTATGTGCTTTGTTCCACATATTTATTACTTTAGAATAAAGTAGACTGTATTTAGAACGATAGGCTAACGTTATCTGTATGTATTAATGAAGAGCATTATATTTTCATTTAATTTATTTTTCATTTTGTAGACCGTTGTTGACAAGTCAGTATGGTAATAATATTACCATACAAATACAGTTATTACTTAGTTACCAGCCTACTTTTGTACATGTAAACAATGGAATAATATCCTGAAACCGGTAAAAGAATTTTACATCCTGGATCTGTTATACATAAATTATTTTGTAAAAACTTCTATAGATTTAGAGATAAAAATTCCCCTTTCTCTCTTACCAGCAATGGCGAGTGATAAAAAAATAGATTGTCACACCAAGAAATGGGTAATAAACCGGAAATCTGATAGAAATCTCATTATGTAAAGTGCATTTTATGCCATTTCAGAAAAGTGAGTTAGATTTATTTCTGATTCAACTATACCGCGTAAATTGAGTCTGAATGAAAAATATCCCTTCTTGCCAACCTGTGTGTGTGGGTGCGTGTGTGAGTGGGCGTGACGTATGTAACACATGTAAAACGGAACTTTTTTTCGTCTCATTTGTTTTGAAATCGTCGGTCGCGGGCTATGATTTATGCCGGCAAAACGTACAAGACGAAGATATATTGATTCGGATTCAATATCGCTCTTTTTCCACTGCTTTTTTCATCTCTAAAACATTGCCTGAATATTATTCGTGCCCTTTAAACATCACACAACATGACAGCGCGAATACATGCCGACGAAAATGATATTGAAATATTACGAGCTTTCAGAATGGTACTATACAAAAATATTTGTTGTGCCCAGCAGTTCGACCGGCTTAAATTTTCAATAAATTATAAAACCTAGACAAATGGAGAGAAACAAAATTCTTTCTACTACTTTAAATAATCCATATGGACATGCAGGGCTTGTGGATACAATGCCCAACAGAATTAAAGCCGCTATTACTAATAAAGGCGATGTAACCCAATATTAAATGGCGGAATACTTGAATAACATATTCAGATTTTGTAAGTTTAAAATCTATATTTTTAACCAGTCGAAAAAAAATTGTAGAAATTTCTCATCATTTTTACCTCCCGCTACCCTTGGTAAAGGAGATATAGGGATCGTGCTAAAAATGGCATATCGAGATTTTGATAAATGATCCCGTTTTAGGTCCCTAGAATCCAATTTTAACATTTTAATGATGATATCTGTGCGTATGCATGTGTGGATCTTCCGCTTTAACTCAAATACTATTTTGTGCAACAGGACGCGAAATAAGCATTTCGGAGCCGCAATACAGGCCGAGAAATTGGATTTCGCGACCGTTCTCATGGTAGCGGCTGCGAAATTAGGTAAACAAGCACTTTGACACTTGATAATTGCATGGTTTTGTTTATCAGATGTCAATCCCATAGCCACCTTGAAAGTTAACTTTCTGTTTACAATGAAACTGTTTAAAATTAATAAAATTTGTGATTACATATTTTTTACGGCGTTGCACAAAAAATATTGTGTACACCTTGTCCGCGGCCTTGATATACAAATAACTATTATTCGGAAAATTTAAAAACCGTATATTGAGACCTTTTTCTAATATGCAAAGAGCCCATTAGATTTTGGTGTAAATCGGATAACCGGAAATAGCATTTTACTTCGAAGCTCAAAAATACCTTTAAATGTCACTTTTTACTTCCTTGTACAAAGTAAAGGAAGTATTGTATTCGCGAAAAATTTCGGTTTCCAGATTTCAACGGAAATATCCCTTTTGACCATCTCTGAATCCATTCTGACTAATTTCGTCGTGACGTGTGTACGTATGTATCTCGCAAAACTCAAAAACGGTAAGCCGTAGAAAGTTGAAATTTTGTATTTAGAACTTCTATAACATCTAGTTGTGCACCTACCTTTTTGGTCATTACATAATTTCCAGAAATGGTACTTTATTTAAAGCATATAATAGATTTTAATGAAAAACTATATTAAAATATAATTCAAAACTTTTCAAATTTGGTATATAAGACTTTTATGTCAAATGGAATAACAGCAGATTTTGGTTAAAACAGGTTAACCGGAAGTGATATGTTACCTGAAGTTGTTAACAATTTTTCTTAAATAAACTGGATTCATTTTGATTTTAGAAATACTCGTAAATGCTTCAAATAATAGTTTTGAGAATTAAATTCTGCGTCTAGCACATCAAGTATTATTAAATTAACCCTTTGTATAAGTAAGATTTGTAAATTTAAAACATATACTTTTTTATCCGTGAATTTTTCACAAATCCGTCTTCGTTTATATATTTAATATATTTGATGGTAACTAAAAGTTACAGAAATTTCACTGTTGCATTACACCAAAACAGTCTTCTTTCATATACTTTTTTGTTTTTGTAATGAAGCTTGCTATGGATTAGGACAAAAAATAAAAAATAGATGTTAATGTCAAATTACGTCAAATACGTGTAATTTTATAATTGAGTCTATACTTCATTAGTCTTGCGTACAAGGAAGTCGTGTGGTATCCACATCAGATTTTTTGAGAATTATAAAAATTAAAGATTATTAAATTTTTTACAGGTTTTCATTAATATTTTTTTTAAATATATTTTCAGGATAAATTTATAATATTACCTATAATTTAAATCCCGGAGCCTACGCTTTAAACAAACACAATTCCTTGGTTACACAGTTCATATCTCAAATATATGTAACTGACAAATAAATGTCACTGTCAAACAACTAATTTCAAATTAATAATAGTAACGTTTTAAAAAGAAAATAGTAAATACAACCATAGTTATATGGCATAGAACTTAATTCAGTTTCCAACATAAGTAAATATGTAAGTATGTATATTTCAATTAATAAAAATTAAATGGCGGGAGGTATTGTGTTGACTACATCAGATTTTTATAAAAGACACACAAACGCAATTTGCACATAGCGCATCTAGCGTCACTGCTTAGAATAATGGTTTCTAATGTTACAAACAAAGAAATGTCAGCCATTCACTGCACCTGACTAATTGACAAGAAAACGGGAGGGGCAGTGGCGTAACTAAGAGTTCGGGGGCCCGCCCGCAAAAAGTTTTTGGGGCTCGTTTTAAAAGTAGCGTTTATCATGAGAAACTACAAACCACAAGAATTTGTGGAAATTGTAACTAGGCTCACTTTTATCTGAGTTGACATATTAAAAAGCAAAATAACCAATAAGGGAGACCTGAAAATCCAAGATTAGGCACCTTTACATCCCACCGAAGTCATTGTATGTTGCGGCATTTACTATGAAAATGTGATTGGCCCGTATTTTTCTTTTTTTTTTTGAAAATGAAATTGGTGGCTCAGTCCACTGGTGAAAGTTACAGGGAATTGATTCATACATTTTTGGTATCCCAAATGAAAGAACTTGGACAAAATATGGCATTAGCAAGATGCATCAGGATCACACAGTTTAAATAGTAGCAATTTTGCGAAAATCATTCTCGTATCGTTATTTAATCCCACGGAATGGTAATACATATTGGCCGCCAGGTGTCCTGATTTGACAGCCCCAGACTTCTTTTTATGGGGTTATTTTAAAGGAAAACTCTGGATCAGTTGCAGGAAAATATTTGCTAAGAAATCTACAGGCCCAAATGTGATAGAAAATAAAGAACTTGATTTTGCATAGCGGATAAGGGGCCCCTTAGCCAATATTATTTTTGGAAATTAACATATAAAAAAATAAAGGACTAAATAAATTTGTATGTTGCTACAAAAAAAGATTAAATTCAAAATTTTGCAAAATTATAAGTCATGTAAATTGGGGCCTCTCTAGAGCCGGGGGCCCGCCCGCAATGCGGGCCCTGCGGGCCCATTAGTTACGCCACTGGGGAGGGGGTTTGTTTGTATCGAGATGTTCAATTTCTCTCTTGGGTATGACGTCAGTTCTCTAATTGTGTATTTGTTTGTTGAAAATGTGAACCGGTCGAACTATTATAACTATAAGGCTGGCTCGTATACGTCTCCCCATATCTATTTTATATTAGATAAGTATCGTGTTTCTTATAAAACAGTTATTCTGTATTTTTTTATTTAGTTCAAGCATTTTGTATGTACGTATCAATTATCCTAACGAAGCCGTTCGCATTCACAGAAAAACTCCGTCGTCCTCAAAGCAACGTTTATTAAATTTGATTTCTGCAAAACATAAAAGAAATTACTTTGATCGAAACGGCCTGTGCATATAGGCAATTTGATGATTGATAAAAGACGGTTGCCTTTGTTGCCGGGGAAACAATAATATAGGATTTTTTGAGACAATGCCGCGGTGACTAGATTTATGGACGCCATTATTCACACCACATTTTAAAACTTTAATTTTAATTCCGTAATTGTAAAGTATTTCACCGTGAATGTATGTGGTGGATTCATTAATTTTTTCAACAGAATTTATCGTTGTTTGTTGAATTTGTAATTGTATTATTGAAGTAAATTATTTTGCAGAGATAAATATAACATTGTACATACAAATTTTATGAGTATATTGTAATGCAAATATTATTATACACATTGTACTACATGTCATATTATTTGAATTTTTATACAGACAACTTACAAACTATAAACGAAATATAAAATAATATTAACATAATAAATAATATAGTTTAGATATTATACAGGATCATATATTTAAAATTATGTATGTACCACCATTTTTAAAAACAATAGAATATCACGTAAAAATAGAATTGCGCAATAAAAAGTGTATCTAGGATTTTCGACAACATACATAATAGAAGTATGTACATTATAATTATTTAAAGAAGTCGTCCCATCAAACTCTGTATTATAAACGAATTGATAAATTGGTATACATATATCTCTTTCATTTCCAATGACAAGAAGCGTGTGCGGTAAGAATGGATATAACACGGTTGTCTTTCAAAATTTCATGCTGTTTCGACTAAGTTCTATTTTAAAATGTATGACGTTTATAAGTAATTTAAAGAAAAAAGTATCATCGCTGTTGCTACTAGAATAGTTATTTATTATATGAATGTGGAATGTATAATATTAGTCATGAAAGAAAAAGTTTAGCCACGGATCCCGCAGACGAAACTGACACTTGCCGACGACAATAGGTTGCCAACAAATAGAAGAAAATAATTTGCGGCTGCTTGCATAACGGACTTACAAGACTTTTTAATCCACCAATCCCGGAAGGATATCTTGAGGTGTGATGATATTATTACAAAATAAAACTGGTTGCTAGGTTTTAAAAATACTACTAGTGAGTTACAAAATTTGTTTGACTTACTGTAATTTTGACACTTTAGAGTTGACGTTTCACTGTCAACAAATTTAGGTTAGCGAAGGTGTCATTCGAGATCATCATTTATATCGTACAGTGCAACTTGTTGTAGCAGCTGTGTAAAATGTGTTAAACGAAAATATTATTGTCATTTGAATTCTTTGAGATTAAAACAACAAATGGTGGTTCTAAAAAGACCCGTTTTTATTGTAATGCAATTTATACAAAGGTAATTCTGGGAGCACCACCAGTTTCTTTTCGATCTGGCATAACTTGACCGGTCTCATGCGTCCTTGCGATGGCTCTCAGTATCACTTCATGATCCACAAGATTTCTATCCGGAAAACGTTCCGAATAGACTCGTGCTGCCTCTCTAGCGTTACGTCCACATTCTCCGAAAATTATAATCATTTCTAAGTAATCATCGGCTGAATGCATGGTAAGAATTTGCCTTTTTTTATTCACCTTGTCAAATTTAATTTGACACTGACATTTTTCGAAAACTACAGTCGCCCACACATTTTAAAGAAAATTTGATTTGTATAAAACCCTAGTAACGTAAAATTACGGCAAACACTCGTTAAAGGTGTAGGTCTCTGATTGGTCAATTTTAAGACGTCTTTTCTCGAATATCTTTTAAGCTAGATTTTTTTTTATTCGAAATTACACATCCGAGTGCAGTCTCGTGTTTCCTCATTCGCTCTAGGGCGCGAGTTGTGAGACAGCCTGTATTACCTGAAGTTATTAACAGTTTTTCTTGAATAAAATGGTTTTATTTTGATTTTAGAAATAAATGCTTCAGATAAGTTTTAGAGAATTAAATTCTGCGTCTAACACATCAAGTATTATTATATTAGCGAGAAATGTAAATTTAAAAATTATATACTTTATGGGGTCTCTTGGCCGCGTGCCTGATTGGTCGCAAATTTGGGGAACCGGGTTCGATCCCGACCGACGCCAAATATTTCGAATTTTAAATGGCAGAAAATTGACCCCGCACCAAATGCGGTTACCATGTAACCGGTGGTAACCGCGCTGATTAAAAAACGCTTATTATTTGGAAGGATGCAGTACCATATAATAACTAGTATACATATAGTAATACTAATAACAGTATAGTAAATGTTGCATCTTAGCTGAAACTCACGGTATGTTGGTTTTCGACAAAGATATGTCCGTGCATTAAGTTTGTACGAAGTGAAGATGTTAACTACTATAAAGTTATATTTGTTGTGTAGCCTTTGGCTTAATTCAAAACACAGACATCAGGTAGTACTATCCTACATTTTCTTGTCGAAATTTAAGCCAAGTTTAAGTCTTAGTTCTTCGGCAGTTGTATTCGTAATTGCTGCTAGTAATTACTCTAAAATAAACAACAACTTTACTTCTGTTCTTGAGCGAACAAATCCTAGTTTTAATTACACTTCGATCTGATTTTTAGGGATAATACAAGGAATAAAACAAGTTATTTGAGGGCGAAGCTATCTAGTAGAGTTTACCCCGGGGGTGTGTTTTAAAAGAGAATCATTTTGAGGGGAAATAAAGTGTCACGTGTGAAATGGAATGAAATATATTTTTATTTATCGCTCGTACGAAATCGGGGTGGTTACAGCCCCTACGAAGTAATCGAGAAGAATCTCACTTCAGACACCCCTGCAGACAATGTACACATACTTACAGTAGAGACCTTATCAGCCATCATAATAGTATGAGGCAGTCTATGAAACGTATATAAAAATAACATTTTCTGAAACATGTACGGGCGAAATAAATGTATATGGTTGGTTTAAACTACAATAACAAAAAATATACAGGCTGTTGATCGTAACATCGGAACATAGTATCAGAAATGAACGTCAACTTCATTCCACATTATATATGTACTGTAACTTGATATATTGAAATCATTATAAATATAAAAGAAGTTCCTAGTTCTGTCAAAATAAAAAGGCTGTGTATTTTTAATTTATTCAATTTACAATTTCTTGTCTCCTTATTGATTTTAGATAAAAATGCTTCAAATAAAAGTTGTAGAGCTTAAATAGTACATTAAAACACAAGTATCATAAGGCAATCTGTTAACGTACGAGTCCAAGTTTGGAAAACGAGCCGCCAGGCGAGTTTTACAAAGGACGAGTGCGTCAACAGGCCTTATGATACATGTTTTTTATACTATTTTTTCTATTGAGGTGATTTTACAATTAATTTTTTTAAAAAAAGGACTTGTCAAAATGTGAGATGGTGTTTTTTTATCAGTTATGTTGGTAGCGCTTCCCGCTAAAAATTGAAATTTCACATTTTGTGTATCTTGAGATTTTGTCTGATTGTTTACATTAAAACATTGTATCAAGCATTATACAATTATTAAAGAGGAAAACCAATACATACAATAAACTCCAAGGTTTATTAATGAACCATCCTGATTTGAGATATCGGTGGTTTGTGTTAGTTACTATCATAAATAAAACTTGAATATGGGATTGAAGGACGTTATGTGGACCATTGAGCCTTTTTATTGAGAAAACAACATAAATAAAACTCTTTAAATAATGAAATACTTTAATGAACAATTTATTATTTATTAATTACTTTCCACTATTTTGTCAACACTCACTGCTCAGTTGCACAGATAACGGCAACAGCTGTTCTTACACTTTTTAATACAAAACATATATGGCACAACGTGGAACTGGAAATCATGGATTAAAACGTCAACTTTTCATATTTGTTTGCTAGTAGCCGCCACAAATTGAGTAGACAGTATCAACATTTTCAAGTAACGTGCATCATACATTTCATAACCTGCATGGAATAACAATACATTCAATACAAAATTGCATTACCATAAATGTAAAGTGTAATAAATAAAACTTACCGTTTTAATTATTTTGACAAAGTAAACCTGAGCGCATTGTTTCTTGTTTCATAATTTTTTAGTTGAAATCTTGAAATTTTAACTTCACAGATTCTTATTCTTTCTTAACTAACACAGATATAGCTATAAATTTCTTTTCTTTCTAGTCCTATCACCTAGAGAAAGGATAAAAATCCTCAATGAGAAATAATATTTTAACACAAACAATTTACCATTTTGAGGTTATCTGTCAGTGCAGCATGACTACCACCTCTACAATTCAAAAGGCGCCAAAAACAGTACGTTTATAGATTTTCTAAACGTCGTGTTTTCAGTGAAAAACAGTGCTTTTATAGAAACATAAGAACACCGAAATAGAAAAATTAATTTATCATTCTATACCGGCAGAAATTAAGTATAGCCATGGAATTGAAACAAAAAATTAACAAATGTTAGCGATTTATCATTAACATAATTGGCATTTTGATATTCATATAGGGCTCGAGCAGACACGTGACTCGGGCGTCCTTGACGTGTTTGGAATCAGCTGATTTGTGTGCGCTTGTCATTTTGACAAGAACAGCGTTTCACGTAACTTTTGACAGTCAACATTTATTTTCCAGAGAACCCATTGATTTCTTATCCAAAATTTTAGACCATGACTTAATTGGTCAATTTCAAGTGGCTAAGAAAATAATGTTGGTTTAGATAGGGATATAAATTCTACCCTTTGGTTGGTCAGAATGCAAATCTATGGAGTACGTGCACGTCACGTTGACAACCATGTCAAAATCAGCTGGTTGGAAGTAAACATCTGCTAGTTAGTAATAATTTCAATATTTGCATAAAGATGGATCTGCAGGGTCTGTATTTGACGTGTGATATTATTCTGACGTTCCGTTATGAAAGTCATTTTTGTGTGACTAATGCATTAAATATCAAATCTACAAAATTAAAATCATATAGTACCTAAATTAAACTCAATATAATATAATAAATTACTTCAAATATTAAAAACTCAAAACATATCACATGTCTATCACATAGCAGCATATGTTTACTTCCATTCAGCTGATTTTGACATGGTTGTCAACGTGACGTGCACGTACTCTATAGCATGTTCCGTAACGCAACCGGTTCGATCAGGTTTACGGTTTTGTGTTCAGTAAGTCCTGAAATTATTTACCGGTTTCTATTTGGAATGCGGTTCCTGAAAAAAGTTGGTAAAAAGTCGGACCACGGCAACGGTATTTTTACCCCCACTACCGCTACTTTCAAATATCATCATAACAAAATCAAACGATATACGTCAATGTCAAATTTCTAAATCGCGTTAATGGTATTACTAATAATTACATATTATAGATGTAAAGTATGAAAATATTATTTATTTTTGATATATGTTATTATTATTGGCATTAAATGTAATAGAATGTTCAATTTCGTTGTCATATTCATCGTTATCATTTCATTTGGTTAATTTTTATTTTTGTTAGTTTGTGTCAACTTTAAATGTCATATGATTCAATGTTAATCTGTTCCGAAATAGATAAAAATATTCAGGAACGAGGGTGTATCCGGAATCATGACACTGTTTTTTTTTTGTTGACTTACGGAACATAGTATTTATCTAGTCGTCCAGAAATAGATGAAAATATTCAGGAATCATGGTGTACCCGGAATCAAGATACTGTTTTTTTTTTTTGGTTGACGGAACATAGTACTAGTTCACATAAACGAAAAAAATATCATCTGTCAATTTGTCAGTTATCAAATAAAATCTACAGAATTTAGTGATATTTAACTATGTTTTGTTGTAATTTTTAATATTCAGGACTTTATTTATTATTGACAAAGGTTCGGAATTATTTATTTAATGTATGTAAAAACGGTCGGCTCTCAAAGATCAACTACTATTTTCTTACATGAAATGAAGTATAAGTAGTTCTTATAGAATATATCGGTTAAGCTTTGTACGATTACAAAAGTAACACTCTGTATAATGACTCTGTAATGTTAGTAAAGAATCAACTGAATCCCTTATATTGGTGTATAGTGTATAATATAATAATAATAAATGCTGCTGGCATCCGGCAGTGGATGAATTTGTTTCGGGTTGTTATTGGTAGAATGACCGCGCCGTCATTTATCACGACTGCCACCTTATGGTTAATCTCGTGTAAGATTAATGGCCTGGTCTGTATACCATGGCACGGGATCCTGCTCAGCTATTGTCACCAGCCAGGCTTGCTCGGGATTTTTAACCCCTCACCTACACAACGCTGACGCTGTGCTCTGTCCCTTCAGGACATTAAGATGCAGAAAGGATCACATTGTTTCAAACAGTCAGTTATAAACTAAGGAGAAACTTTACGGTCAAGGCAAAAAAGAATACAAAAATATTGATAGGATTTCAAAATAGACATTCTTATAGAAGGTGTTGACAGTAATCAATCAATAAATAGCGTCTATAAGCAAAAGGTAAAGCATCAACTGGTAATAGGAATATCTTATCTTCCTATTATTATTTTCTACCGTTCGTTCACAACTCTTTCAAAATGCAGTTAAGAAACCGGAAGCCTACTTTCAACTTTTGTAATTCCTGCTCAACTTTGACGTCATGACTTTCGGAGTCTATTCTAAACGCTGTACCTGTTGAAATTATTACTACGTTTACATGCAGTTTTGAAAATGGTTTCAGTTTTCAGTCAAAATTGTGCAAAACTGTTTACATGCAGTTTTCAAAACAAGTTTAACAATTGATTTGAAATCAGTTTCGGCGCATGCGCATTTAGCTGATGTAAGTGACAGATCCTCTTCACTCCAAATACTTCGTTTTGCTATTATTCCAATTATTTTTTATACTTCGTACCACTACGCACTAAAACTACACAACTGTCAGTATATTTAAAGGTTAGTAACACAAAGCGACAGAAACGTTATGCTCTGTGCGCATGCGCAGTATCGAAACTGAATTTTAAGTGTTTACATGAGTAGTTTTGAAACTAGTTTTCAAGTCCAACCCATGAATTTTAGTTTTGGTTTGAGATAATTCAAAACCGTTTTGACACTGTATACATGGCGTTTTCAAAACTAAAAACGTTTTAAAACGGTTTCAAAACTGCATGTAAACTCAGTAGACTTCTTCGCTTGTAAATTTTCAAAACATACTTTAATGTAACGGTAACCTAACAAACAGAACGCAAATTCGGGTAAACTATTATTCACGAAAGATGACTAATCAAGGTCAATTGTGAGCCGTCTGATATAATATTACTTGCAGATAACTTCATTGCATTTCGTATGTATAGGCTTGCAACATGAAATATTTATGGAAACATTTTAACTGAAAAAATAAGAGTAATTCATTTGAAAATTATGTTTCTTTCTAAATAATGCCTTTCTCAAAGATTTATGTTCTTCACTTATGTTTTTGCAAAATACAAAAACATAGACTTAATTTATAAACCAAGGAATAATAATTTGATTTAAACGTCAACGCCACTGGGTAAATATTAGCACAAAGGGCAGTGTAGTAGATAATTAGGTATCTGTAATTCTACGACATATGTCATTATTATTTATAGTGTGTTAGAAAGTAATGCCACTACTTACGTATATCTGTCACACCACATAAATTAAATAGACATAGGTCAAATAATCTTTCTCTTTCTAATACAAAATGTTGCTAAGCTACTTCTGTAAAGTGATGTGTATTCTTTCTTCGAACAAACGACCTTGAATAATCATCTTTCGTAAATAATAGTATATGTATTATTATATTTTAATAATAATCTAGACATCTAGAGTGCGTGCTACTGTAAAAACGTAGGCTTATAATGTATAGTGGTATATAAGATATTAGGGGGCCTCAAAATAGAATTGCGCTTAGGGCCTCTCAAGTGTTAAATCTACCACTGTTCGTTCACGTTTATGAATGTTACAATAATAACTGTATAAAAACAGTTTAATAAATGTGTAGAATAGGACATCAAGATTCGATTCTCAGATTATAAAATACTGTTGCCTTATTAACAATATTAACGGTTTCATGTTCCACCAAATAAATAAATAAACAAATTAAATATCGATAAAAAGAATACAAGTTACGTGAAACACCCTGTATAACTAATCCCTTTTCACTAACCATAGATTTGTTCCCAAACCCAATAACTACACTATTGTGGTTAGGTCTTTTATTAGTCTAAAGCTAAGTCAGCAACATTGAGATATAAACTAATTATGAAATAATATAATAATATAATGCTTTTCCAGCAACAATTTAGTAAATAACAATATAAAAATATGGCCTGAATTATACAGTCTGACCTTCGATTATAAATACAAAATGCCTACACAAAATTCAAAATATGTAAATGTATTTTTATTACAGTTAATATTACGTGTTATAAGGGTAGTAAAACTTGGCCATTCCTACACTTGTATGTCAAAGAAATATGAAGACAAAAAAAAAAATATCTACTCACATTCGAAGAATCTCTGCAAATTTCTTCTCTGCTCATTTAGGCTGCATTCTGGATACGGTTTTCATTTTTCTGGACACTCCACTTCAGACGGTTGTTCGGACACTGAAAAGAAAGTAATTCATTGTAATACACAATAAAATTATTATTCTGAATGATATTTGTCTGTAAGATAAATAATATTGGTAGATAAATATAATTTATAAAGATGCAATCAAAGCTTGACCTTAAAAAAGATGAACCATATAATTTTTATAAGAACAAACACATTATAAACTAAAATAACTATTAATATAGTTGGATTATTGTTTAAACTTACTATTGTTAATAATAATAAACACTAAATATATGTATACTAACGTAAAATATAGTATAGATATTTTATGCACAAAATTCGCCATGTTATACAATATTACACCACGCTTATACAATTAAAACACGTATGCGTATAATATGCAAATACCTCGAAATACATAAAATCATGGAAAATACAAACGAAAATAACATTTTGAAGTAGATTTTCATAAATTAATAAAATTCTACTTACAATCAAGCTAATAATGGTTCGACAGTACAGCCAGAAGTTCATAACTATTTTCTTGTACTAATATATCAATTACCGTAACAATTATTATGTCAAACGTTAAACAAACACTTTATCTCACATTTACATAAGAATTCTCATAAGTTTCCTAAGATTTTCCACGAAAAAATGAACATTATATCAACAATATCACACCAAATAAAGTTCCACGTCACTCCATTACCATGTGCTCGTATGTTTTGTTTTAGCTGGTTTGGTATGCGCGCGCATCTCATTGCCAACTATGGACTATTATTATTTAAATATTTTCTGTTTCAAGAAGGGTAGAACAAAATGTTTAAAATCATTTAACTTGTAAACCAGTGGTCGAAAAAATATGAAATAAACAAATTATAATAGGAAATTTAACGTAGATTCTATTTTTTTGACAGCCAGTGCCGTAACTTTAACCGTATCCGAGTAATTAATTATTTAATACAGTAAAAAATATAATCTTAGATGTAAATTTAAAATAACAGGGCCGAATCTTGGACATTAGGGGTTGTATAACTAAAAATGATTCAGATATAAATTAAAATATGTTCTTTTTACGTATGTATGTATCGCAAATTTTATTAGTCAATATTACAAGTTGGTTAAATTTATTAAAAATTCATAGTTTCCATGTTTATGAAACGATTTTAACCAAATTTTGGAAATATAGGTAGAAAAATGTGTAGAATTCAAAAACAGTAATGCTGAGGGTGTAACACCACCCATTTTTAGGTGTGACTTAATTCATTTGCATATTGTAAATTTAAAAATTCATAAGTTCTGTGTTTATAATCCGTTGTCAATAAATTGACTAATTATTTTCTTTCTATTGAGACAAGAGCGCTGTCTTGTAATACTCCAAATCAGTCCAGTTAATGATGTCGATATTAAATGACAATTTCTGCGCTGAAAATGAATTCATTACGTTCTCTCGGCGTATGAAATATCGCGAGTCTGAGATTCAGATTTGAATTGCAAATTTTGTCAGACATTCCGTCACTGAAGCACTGAACCTGCCCACTAACAAGCTTTACACTGCGTGCTGCCCCTCCAAAAGGCTTTAATGTTTTTATTTTTAACAAGGTAGAGTATGAAAGTGTTTTCAAAGCGTTTTTACCTCCCACTACCCTTGGTAAGGGAGGTATAGAGATCGTGCTAAAAAATCGCATATCGAGATTTTGGTAAATGAGCACGTTTTAAGGTCCCTAGAATCCAATTAAAATATTTTCACGATGATGGTGTGTATGTGTGTGTATATGTATGTGTGGATCCTCCACTCTAACTCAAATACCATCATTCAGAAAATTTTGAAACCTTGTATTTCGAAATTTTTCTGTAATGGAAAGGGCCCATTAGATTTTGGTATAAATCGGATAACCGGAAATGGCACTTTACTAGAGGCTCAAACTAGTTTTTCTTCGAAAAATACCTTTAAATGTTATTTTTTCGACATTAATGTTATTATAAAAATTAAAGATTATTAAATTTTCTACAGATTTGCATTAATACTTTTTCTATATATTTTATGGATAAATTTATAAAATTATCTATAATTTAAATCCCGGAGCCTATGCTTTAAACAAACAAAACTCCTTGGTAGTACAATTATTCAAATGTATGTATATATATAGTCTATTTCTCTTGTACCCTATGGGTGTCGAGTTTTTTTTATCATATTAATTAATTTTCCACAAAGTTTTTCCATGCTATCTTGTCCTTGGCTAGTTGGTGTGCTAGTCTGCTTGTCGTCTTTTTCTTTTTTAATATGTGTTCTATTGTGTCGTCCCATCTTTTTTGGGGCCTTCCCCTACTTCTTTTCCCTGTAGTGCGCGATTTCGATATGGTTTTTACCGTTCTGTACTGTGGTAATCTTTCAAGGTGTCCATACCAGTGTAGTTGTTTTTCTTCTATTTTTTGTTTGACGGACTTGACTTCAAGCAGATTTCTAGTTTCTTCATTTCTCACTCTATCTAGCTTTGTTGTTCCTGCTATTGCCCTTAAGCATTTCATTTCAATAGCTTGGATTTTGCTGTCTTGTCTTTTATTTGTGGTCCAGCTTTCGCTTCCGTAGAGGAGAATCGGCAGTAATATAGTTTTGTAAATTGTTAGTTTCGACGGCCTGGACATGTTCTTGTTCTTTAAGAAAGTTGTTCTAAGATGTTGGTAAGTTTTCGTAGTTGCTTTTATTCTGTTGTTGATTTCTTCTTCGTGGCCTCCTTTCGTCTCTATTATGCTTCCTAGATATTTAAAGCTGCTGGATTTTCTTTGTGTTGATGTACAGATCTATGTTTTTATATTCTTTCCCAATTAACATTACTTTTGTTTTGTCTATGTTTATATTCATTTTAGATTCTTTAAGTTCTTCATTCCAGATGTCTACGTTGTCTTGTAGTGTCTTTTCTGTATTTCCAAATATTACCATGTCGTCAGCGAAGAGAAGTTCAGATATTTCTACTTTGCTCAAGTTGAAGTTTCCAATTTTTGTCTTTCTTATTCTTTCTGTCGTTTTCATTGCTATTTCATCCATGTAGATTATGAATAAGAGCGGGCTTAGGTTGCCACCTTGTTTTAGTCCCTGGGTTGTTGCAAATTCATCGGAGATATTGTTGCATGATCTTACGTAGTTTTTTGTATTTTTGTACATATTTTCTATAGCCCTTGCTAGTTTGTTTCCTACTTTCCTCCTTTGTAGAATATCCCACAGCGTCTGTCTGTCAATTCTGTCGAATGCTTTTTCTATGTCGATAAAGCATAGGTAAATTTCCT
This sequence comes from Harpalus rubripes, assembly GCA_963082715.1. Lineage (NCBI taxonomy): Eukaryota > Metazoa > Arthropoda > Insecta > Coleoptera > Carabidae > Harpalus > Harpalus rubripes. Next base: position 634,937 of record OY720451.1, read on the forward strand.
TATTATATTCCAGTGTTTTCTCTGCGATTTGTCGGAGGGTGAAAATATGGTCTTGTGCGCAATAACCTTTTCTGAATCCGCTTTGTGTTTCTCCTATTTTACGTTCTACTTTTCCTTGCAGTTTAGATGTTAGAATTGTTTCGTACAGTTTGGCTGTTATACACAATAAGGATATACCTCTGTAGTTCGAACAATTTCTGCTATCTCCCTTTTTGTAAATGGGCATGATGATTGTTTTTTCCCAGTCCGATGGTATATCACCTCCGTTCCATATCTTATTAAAGATTATATGTAGAAACTTGATACCTTGTTCCCCTACATATTTTATTTGTTCAGATTTGATGTCGTCGAATCCTGGGGCTTTGCCAATTTTTATTTTTCTAATTGCATCGTTTAATTCGTCGATTGTGATTTCTTCTTCGTCGTTCATGTTTTTGTTGGTGTTTAGTGTCGTTTGTACGGGGTCAGTGTCCGTAGTTTCTAGTAGGGTTTCGAAGTATTCCTTCCATCGTTTCATTATGTCAGTTTCGTTGTTTAATATATTTCCGTCCTTGTCTTTGATCTGTTTTAGGGGGGTTTCGTTTTTGGATCTTAAATTTTTCGCTGCTTTATAAAAAAGTTTTCTGTTTTCTTTATAATTTTGTTCCAATTGTTTTGTAAAATCATTCCACTCTTATTGTTTGCTCAATTGTATCAGTTCTTTTACTTTCTTTCGTTGTTGTTTGTATTTTTCATAGTTTGGTTGTTTCCTGTCGTTTATATATTCTTTCCATTTTTGCTTTTTGAGTTTTATTTCTTTCTTGATTTCCTCGTTCCACCAGTGCGTTTGCTTTTTCTTCGATGAGGTTTTAATTACCCCGCAGGTTTCTTTAGCGGATTCCTGTACTATAGTTTTAAAGGTTTGCCATAAGGTTTCGACATCAATGTTTTCGTAAGGGGCTATGTTTAAAATTTTTTCTTGTATTTTTTGTTGGTAAATTTCTCTTGTTCCTTCATTCTTTAGTTTGTACGTTTTTATTCTTATTTTCTCTTTCCGTGTTTCTGTGGAGTCGTTCAGTTTTTGTTCTTTAGATATTTTTGTTTTAGCTTCCAATAGATAGTGAATGTATGTAACTGACAGATAAATCAAAGCACTAATCATTTCAAAATAATAATAGTAACCTTTTAAAAGGTAAAAAAGTAAATAGAATAATAGGAAAGAAAATCAATGCAATTTCCAGCATATGTAAATATGTAGCTATGTATTTACATTGATAAAAATTAACGATCCGCAAAAAAGTTTAAGCTAATTTACGGATTAATGAATTCTATTTTATCCCGGTATTTAGGTTAAATTTAATCTTCATTTTATTATCAAGAAAGGTAGTTACTTGGATTAGATTAGATTTTAAGAAATAAACTGCCAAAATGAGTGTAAAATTCGGTAATCCAAAAATAAGAATTAGCTTAATCTTTTTTTGTGACTCGGCCTGTAAAAGGCGGGAGGTATTGTGTTGGTCACACCAGATTTTTTTATATAATTGTTTGGCACTTAGATCCCTTAAAATTATAAATTTAAGTTTTTCAAAAATCAAAAATACATCTAAATTCTTTCTGTGTCTTACTAACGACCATTTTATGATAGTTTTAAAATTCACCTCAACTATTTCTTTCTGTCCGTGTTTTTAAGATTTCTCTCACGTATATTTATTATTGTATAATTAGTGTATGAAATGGTGCATGCTACGATGTTTGTCTGAAGAGAAAATAAAATCCAAGTGTGTTTTGAAGAGAAGCCATTGTTAAACAGCCGAAGGCTACACTAAGACTAACGTTTATATATTGGAAAACAAGGAAAACAAAAAAGAACATGATTGAAACATGAAACAGGGGAAAGAGAAGTGCATTATGGGTAATATATGTGCATATCTATACCCGGTATTTAATAATAAAGTTATGTAACGTTTTTATTTATTTATTTGGGTGAAGTGTAAATATTAGACAATTATTATTAATTAAAATTTTCATGAACTGGAAATTTCCTCAGAACTCCACTAATTTCATGACGTTACAAAATAGACGTATAGTTCTCGATTTGGTATTTTTGTACAAAATATTTAACAACTTTTTTGATAGCCCATTTCTCGTTGGCAAGTTCTGCATAAGGATACCTGTTCGTTCCACTCGTTCATGTAATTTGATCTTTATAAAAAATGTTAAAACTAATTCCGAAATGAATTCACCTGCAATTAGGTTACCTATAACCTACAATAATTTATTGAGTCATAGTCATATTAATGATATAGACATGTTTTTCTTCAACTTAATAAAATTTAAGAAGACTGTTATTAACTATATTTCTGCGATTAATTTGTAACTTTATTATATTCATTTATATGGTAAATTATATTAAATATTTATTTTATTTCCTTGTATGAAATTGTATCTACACTACAACTTTCAAATTATTGTTCATTGTTGTTTGTAAATTAGTGCTGTACTATAATTGGGACTAGCTCCTGTTGTACGGCCTATTATTATAAATAAAAAATAAAAAAAATAAAGGTTTATTAAACTATAATGAAAATAACTATTATTAATATTAAACAATTATAAAAAACTAATTAAGACTAAAACTATAATTAACTAAATAACACTAACACTATTTTTTTTATTTATTTATTTAACCAATTAACACTACTATTTATTTCCACGATATTACTAATTATTTATTTCACTATGCGTTCCAATCTTAGACTGCCGGTTTGTTGCAGACTCTTGTAGACTATTTACGAGATATTTATATCACTATATTTATGTCACTATATACTTATATCACGTTCAACTGTCCGCCTACCGACCTCCACAGCGTCTATATACTCAACTGACTCAACACCGTCTGTATATTCTATTGCTCGGACAGAAGTCATACCTTTCACCTCACTGTCTGTCTATTTATTTAACTAACCTTCTCCTTCCACAGCCTCAGTATCACCAACTATCCGTATGCCACCATTATTCAACACCAATGCCGAGTATCCACTCCAACTCGCTGTTACTGTCCTTGTATACCTAGCTTTACAATACTCGTCAACCCTATCGAGTATTTACTTCCACAGCCATCCCAGTACCAGTAACTTCCCGAGTACTTACTCGACACTATACTGCATACGCTCACCACAATACTGCTGTGCTTCACTAACACTCTATGTGAATGTCTCTATGCGTCTCTCCATGTAACTAAGAAACTCTCGAGCATAACTGCATCCCTTTTATACAGCTGCCATTATCTTCCAGAGAGCTCTAGAATGTTCGACCGCATAATAACAATGAACACAAAAGGTTCAGGCGACCGGAAGTAATTAAACATGTCGCGGCTTGTTTGTTTATGTAGCCCGGCTGCTACCGCGATTGCGTCATCGCTATACTTAGACGCTTGTTCAGCGTAGCAGCGGCAGGGGATATAATTTGGTGCAGCGCTGGCTTGTTTCTGCAGTTCTAATTTAAAAATGCAGCTCTAAATCCAAATTTTGCAGTTGCTTTCACTTCTCTCTATATTATTTATTATTCAAATCTGTACATTAAATAAGAATTACAAAATATATTTTTAATTATTAGAACGCGCGTTTCCCGTAACACATCTGGGTATTGTCGCGGCTTAAATGTATATACCTATTCTTTTGTATGTATTAATAATAATAAGTATAATAATAAATCTTTTATTTCTGCAGATACATTACACTGTATATAGAAAACGTCACACAATAATAATTCAAGACAAATTCATTCACATTATAAAATTATTAGCGTATAAATACTTAGTTTTAAATATTTTACAGGATTTCGAGTTTTTAATGTTCTCTGGTAGCTTATTGAAAAATGAAAGACCAATCCTATCTGGAGAATCTTTGACGACTTTATCTCTAGATTTAGGTATATGGAAGTCATTTTCATTTCTAGTTTGGTACTCATGAATGTCTGAGTTAAGTTTGAATTTATTTCTATTTTGAAATATCTAAAGACAAATGTCAAGTGTATAGAAGTCAGTCACTGTAAGCAGTTTAAGTTTTTTGAAAAGTGGTTCTTTAACTCTAGATTTAGGTATATTGAGCGATAAAGACAAATTGAGCACAATTAGAGTATCCCCAAAACCCGAGCCACAACTTAATACCGTAGTTTATTCTTGACTCTACAAATGCATGGTAGAATATTAGATTGTATGTTCAAATATTCCTTCAAATGCCGTACGTATGTATATAGTGAAACAATTTTAATCAAATTAATTTTGAATTATTTCTTTATATAAAAAAGCGTTAAACCTGTAACTGTTCATCCTCCCCCCCCCCCGGTATCATTGAAAAAAAAAAGTGCAGCTCTAATTTTTTCAAATTATATCCCCTGAGCAGCGGGGCTCACACGTTACAGTAATATAAGGGTTTTTAGCCTAAATATGGCGATGTAGATGTTGTTATAATCATCAAAATTATTATGGTATTACAATTGTTTATGCTTTGAAATATACCCTATGAAAATTTCAGCTATTTTGGGCGGTATAATAATAGAAGGATAATAGAATCTATATTATCACTATGAACTTAAAAGTAGAGCATGCTCGTTTTATAAAATGTACCAATTTCATGTAAATTTTTCTCTGCACTGTGCAATTTTTCTTTCCAGCTTCCTGTGTTCCATTCTCCTCAATTTATCAGTTATATTCTCTATTCCGTGTGCATCACTCTACTTAGATTTTCAATTCTATCCGTCATATTGGGATTAACCCCCGTCATAACTCACTGGTATTGCTTTTCCCTCTGGCGGGAAATGGAAAAGAAAATGCCTCGTGTGACGCCTTATCGCTGCTCAATGCATCACCAAATATCAATTATTCCGCCATCACACATGGAGACGTACAAGACGTATACAACACAAGAGGGAAGGCAGCCGGAACGATACAGAAGGGAAGGGAGACGGAGGAGACTAAATTTACTTTAGAATTTACGAACAAGCTTTAGGGGAGTGTTAGTATAGATAGAGTACTATTATTATTATTCGTTTTCAAACCATATACAATATACATAAATAATTAAAAATACACAATAAATATACAGGGTGTAAATGAAATAAGTGCATTAAATTTAACCAGTAATGTAACTCGACGAGAGCAACAATATTTCTTAATAACTTTTTCTCGAAATCGCATATTTTTTAGCATTTTTACCACCCCGTAAATTGACGAGTCGTTCCACGTATTTTCTAATAATTGAATGCAGTAGCAATAGCTATGAAAAATTTTGTTTTAGCAATTGACAGTTTTGTCAGTTGTTGCAATTATATTTTGACATTAGTAATAAACTTGTTTATCAGGTAAAATTCTGTCAAAATAAATGCTTACGTTTACAAATAGCGAGTACACAGATATTGTAATTACTTACCTATGGTTTATTTATTTATTCGTATCTTTACTACATTTGAATTTGTGGTTGATATAAAGACAGTATTATAAAGTTGCCAACGCATTTAGACGGAGCGTTTCCAAATCATACTGTTCCTAATATTCGCACATTTGTTAATCTTGTACATCTTTATCACATATGACAATTTTAAATAAAGCAACAGTTGTATCCATATCATGTGCAAAAAGATCAATGTTTTCAGCATACTTCAAATTTGGAAATGGCTCATAATGTTCATTAATGAGACTGAATTTACTTGGGAAGGTGTATTTATTATGCACAATACACATTTCAACAGACGAAAATGCTGTAAAAATTTTCATTAAAAAATGTATGAGCGTAAACAATAAATGGACGACTAATTATTGGTAATCATGTACCTCGTTTAAATGGACAAAAGTTTGTACTTACATTTTTTGAATAATATATTTAAACTATTATGATTTGTCGACGATAAATAATCATCTCATAACCTAATAACTATGCTTTTGCTCTTCCTCGATACCTCGTACCCCTCGTTCCACCTTGTCATCCTCTATTCACAGGTGATTAAAGCTTGGCTTTATAATTTTGGTATCCAAAATTTAAATTTCTTTATTTTAAAAATTGTACTTTTACGAATTAATTAATAATAAATGTTATTTCCGTTGATTCGTTTATTAATTACTGTGACTGCAAGTGTAACCGATAATCGACAATTTTTGAGCTGTTTGTATCCCGCTTGAATACTGCAGACAGCCAGTTGTTCTCCATGGGCGCCCGCCGAAATATGCAGCAAATCTTTAAAGAATTTTAACTCAAAATCTAAAAGACAGAAAAATGTTATTAAGAAATATTGTTGCTCTCATCGAGTTACATTACTGGTTAAAATTAATGCACTTATTTCATTTACACCCTGTATAATACATTACAATAAATATTTTTTACTCCTTACAAAGTGAAGTGACTGATTTTCGGTAGCGAAATACCGCATCCAGACCAAATTGTGAAAAATTATCAGCCATCGCGATTAGATAACAACTTTTCACAATTTATTTCAAATATACAAACTGTTAACTCATTGTTAATATTAGAAATTGAGAAATATTCATTTTCCGGGAATGGACTGTGTCATATTTTGAGTCAGAGCTCAACGTTTCGCCCGCAGTCGTATGGGGCATCTTCAGGAGCAGGGGGGATAGTACTGTCTTAAACAAGGTTACCCGACGAGTCAACCACGCTAGAGGCCGAGTTTAAGCAACAAGTCCCTGAGTTTTACAGACGTAAATACAAGGAAACTTTAGAAATATGGAAACATCCTAAAAACATCAATCGGGATGATGGCTATTTCTTGAGCCACATATGGAAACCGGTGATTCTCGGAACACGACACGCCCAATCTACCATTACGAGCTTGATTCCCATTGGTCCTCATTAGCTTTGCTCATCTACCGTATCTTTAGATTAGTATATAACTGTCTTCTCGGCCTTCCTTCGTCACTTGGTTTATTTGGCCTCTAGCGTGGTTAACACGTCGGGTAACCTTGTAAACTGAGTCTCCTCTTCTTGTTGCTTAAACTCGGCCTCTAGCGTGGTTGACACGTCGGGTAACCATGTTTAAGACAGTACTATCCCCCTTGCTCCTGAAGATGCCCCATACGACTGCGGGCGAAACGTTGAGCTCTGACTCAAAATATGACACAGTCCATATTTCTCATGACTGTGGAAGCCTACGCAATTATTAGAAATTGGTCTGGTAGGGCCTTGAGTAATTTATGACTCGTTCACTAGATGTTTAAACGCAGGGGTAGCTTGGCAACCACACATCTAATCATATGAAGGTATTGACTTTGGTCAAAAAATTCGGTGATTTTTGATGAATAAGCACGTTTTAGGGTTCCTAGAATACGATTTTACTATTTTTACGATGATGTCTGTATGTGTACGTGTATGTGTGTATATATATATATATATATATATATATATATATATATATATGTGTGTGTGTGTGTGTGTGTGTGTGTGTGTGTGTGTGTGTGTGTCTGTGTTGTAACAAAATTTTCTAATGCGATTACTCTAATACTACAATTCCAAAAATTATAATTCTTTCGTATTCCTCTTCGTTACATCCATATGAAGAGCTGATTAGATTTTGGTTATAATTGGTCAACCGGAAGTACCCTTATTTGAAGATTTTAACAGTTTTTCTTGAAAATATGTTATTAAATATCATTTTTTCACATTTAATTTTATTACAAATACTGAAAAATATTTTATTCTCCATTCGATTTGAATGCATTTTATACTTCATGTTAAATGCATATAAAGTTAAAAAATTATAAAGAAATTAAATATCATATATTAACCAGCTATGCTATAACAGCTGCTATATTAAGAAAATTCGAATTGAAAGGTGTCAGTGTCAAGTGCAAATGACAGTATGTTAGTGTTATAATATTACTGGAAATAACTTTCTGTATAGAATTTGTATAAAATACATACAACTGCCTTAAGGCAATGTACAAGAAATAGAATCTTTTGCAAGGAACTTTCTGTATGACATTTATACAAAATATATAGAACTGACGGAAGGTAATGTGCTGTTTACTGTTTGAGTTTTTTTTCAACGATAACTTGATTCATCCTACATAATTAACAGTTTCTTAACAACTAAACTAAAAAGTTTTTCGCCCTTGCGATATTCATAAATTGATGAAAATTAAAAACGAAGTTTCGAGAGGTGTCGTTCGTTGTGGCTCTGAAATTTAATTTTCTTTTTCGCAACTTGCATTTGTTTACTTTAATTTTATTCTTCTTTCTTTTGTCTGCAGTGCCACTCAACTTTTGTGTTTTCAGCTAACTTTATTAAAAAACAAATCAAAACTCGGATTGCCATGGTGATATTCAAGCAAAAATATAACTTCAGTGAAGGTTTATTAAATTTGCAACTTTCACAACTTATCATAATTACAAAGGCAGAGATTTAACTCTTTTCAAGCTAAAGCCGTTCTAACGAGGACATACGAGGTTGGGTCAAAATGTTCCCGGAATGAGGAGTTGCACGGTTTTTTTTATTTGCTTTAATCGAAAGGTTAAGAAAAAATATTTTACCCCTATATTTTATTTTTTTCGTATTATTCTTTATTCTTGAGAAAATTGTCTTTGAAATTATAATGTTTGAATTTCCGCTTCCCCTTTCGACTGATGACGTTCGAAACGACCTAACCAATGAGAGTGTGGCTTACATTTGCCACCGACGGAAATTAACCGAGTGACAGTCATAACAGCTGTCAACTATTACTGATTTTTATTTGAAAATAATCAAACATGGTTGTAAAAAAATGTTTTGTGCAGTGTGCACAAATAGAACTGATAATAGGGAAAAATATTTCTAGTAGTGCCTCAAAACGAAGAAAGAAGAATGAAATGGATGTCGCATGTAAATATAAAAACATAAAATCATAACTTCTTTGTTGTAAAGATCATTTTGATGTAAACATAAATATTTTTATAATTAAATAAGAACTAATGACTACATTTAATTTTTAGCTGGAAAATGATGCAATCAGGCTACGGTTTCGTATACCGGCTAATCTTTGCACTACTGGAGAATAAGAGAGATTGATAAATCTAGGATAAAACATTACTAGACGGTATTTCTTAAGATCACTACTGGCGATAATGTCAATCTCCAATTGAAGAGGATCTGTTCCAAACAATGTATCGCTAGAATATGTTTTAACAAATGTATTCTGTATGTTCCTAACACGAAGTAAATCCAAAAGTCAAAATAGACAATAAAGTGTGTGAGCGTGTCATAAAGTGTCAGGTGTCAACTAAAATGGAAAAAAGAGAACGAGGAAAAATTACTTAGAAATAGTCAAAGCAAACATGTTGGAGATAAATAAATATAAAAATAATACATGGGATGAAATATATAATGAATTTAATTTAATTAATGTTGACATGTGTCAAATTTATTTTACGGAATAAAATTTACTTCCTCGAACATCATTGGAGTAATTTATTCTATAGATTTAATAGCTAGTATTTTTATTCTTGTTTTGACAAAAATCTCTGGAATAAAGTATTTTATTTCAAAAGTAAATTTTACTTTGCTAGTGCTTTACTTATCCATCTTTTATAATACTGGGCATTGAACTATGAAATATAACGCTGGAATATAATAATAAATAACTAAGAACTACACTAAAAAACCAAAAATCACGCTGCACTATAAGTCAGACCTTATGTCACACAGTTGTCATTAAAGCAATCATTAACGTTGATGTATGATACATTTTTTTTTCATCATCTTTCCAGTTTTGTCATTGGCTAATGTAATTCTGACGTCACAGGTAGTGTAATTTGGCGCCAATTCAAAAAGTAAATTTATAAATTGCTACTGTGCTTAATATATAAAGTAATATGAACAGAAAATCATATTTAATAATACTGTAGAACATACTTATTCGAATTTCAGAAGAAAAAATCTGATGTGGCCAGCACAGTACCTTCCGTCAGTTCTATGTATTTTGTACAAATTTCATACGGAAAGTTCCTTGCTAAATTAATATGCTATTTCTTGTACATTACATTCCGGCAGTTGCATGTATTTTATGCAAATATCATACAGAAAATTATTATTTTGTGACGTTTTCTATATACAGTGTAATGTATCTGCAGAAATAAAAGATTTATTATTATTTCTTGTACATAACCTTAAAGCAGTTGTATGTATTTTATACAAATTCCAAACAGAAGGCAAAAGATCCTATATTTATAGTAAAATTATAAGACAAACACACTATGTCAATTTCACTTGACACTGACATCTTTCAATCAGAATTTCCTTAATATAGTAGCTGTTTCCATAGCTTTGGCTACTTTATGAAATTTAATTTCTTTATAATTTTTTAACTCTATATCTATTTAATATTAAGTATAAAATGAAGTCAAATCGTATAGAGAATAAAATATTCTTTAATATTTATAATAACATCAAATGTGAAAAAATGATATTTGACATAGTTTTTTCAAGAAAAACTGTTAAAATCTTCAAATGATGGTACTCCCGGTTGACCAATTGTAACCAAAATCTAATCAGCTCTTCATATGGATGTAACGAAGAAGTATACAGAAAAATTATAATTTTTGTAACTGTAGTATTAGAGTTATCACAGACGAAAATTTTGTCACACACACACATCCACACACACACACACACACACACACACACACACAGACACAGACACACACACACACACACACACACACACACATACAGACATCATCGTAAAAATAGTAAATTCGTATTCTAGGGACCCTAAAACGTGCTTATTGATTAAAAACTCATCATCGAATTTATTGACCAAAGACAATACCTTCCTTACCTAAAGGTGATGGAAGGTAAAAAGATATGTTAATTTTTTTTGCAACACCCAATTGTCAATAAAATTTTATTGGAAAAAGGTACAACATTTTTACATTAATTTTCCCTCCTGATTCCGAGTACTTTTTGAAACTACCTCGTCTCAAATTTATGCAAAATGTGATGATATATTTACTTATTTATCTAAATAATCTACCCCTATGTGATTGGGTAATTTATTTCCATTAGAAGTTGGTATATAATTTGAGTGATACATATTAGCTCCTCCACCAAAATTTGACTCATTAATCAATTTTCCTCCGCCACAATTTTGTTGGAAATAAGATTATATTCCTACGCATATCATCAGCACAATATTAACATATAATCAAATCCCAAATTAATCATTTTCTCCAGAGAAATTAACCTATATTTTATTTATTCATTTTGACATCTCTCTTCATTTGTTCTTTTCCTTTGTTTCAGGAGGTCATAGACTACTTGATATTAGATTGTATTTCGATGTAAATACAAGGCAACAAAAATAAAAGTATGTGTAAACTATCGAAACTTAAGTTCAATCTGATGGAACAGAATTGGTTTGTATAGTTACTAATGATCGTCTGTGTTCAATCTTATCTTAATTGGGATTTATAGGCTTTCTTGATACTATTCGGAAGGATTTCCGATTTTTCTTACAGGCTCTATTAGATGTTGTTAAAGAAAAAGTATTATACAAGATTCAAAATGAAACAATTTTTTCTCTTGGATTCATTTGGAATCTCCAATTATTTTTCATCATCCCTACTAAAAAAATCTAATGTGGCCAGTATATAACCTCTCGCCAGATATTTTACCTGGTTGTACGCATAAAATGAAAAATATTTTTAAATACAAATACATATATTCATGTCACTACAAAATAATTCTCACATACATTTGTAAAATCTATGGGATATTTTAATTATAATCGGATTCTAGGGACCTTAAAACGTGCTTATTCACTAAAATCTGGATATGCGATTTTTAGCATGAATACAATACCTCTCTTAGCGAGAGGTAAAAATCTGGTGTGGCCAACACAATACCTCCCGCCATTTTCAGCCCGAGTCACAAAAAAGATTAAGATTTTTGAATTAGCGAATTTTACTCCAAGTAACTACCTTTTTTTTAAACCCCTCAACAGGATTAAATCCCAATTACAGAGTGGGTTCACATTCACACACATCCATGCCTTATTGGGATTCGAACCCAGAGCCCCGAGGGCACTCATGACATGAGGCTTTACTCTAACCATTGAGCCACCGGAGCTATAATAAAATGAAGATTAAATTTTAAATACCGAGATAGAATAAAATTCACTAATCCAAAAATGAGGATTAGCTTAAATATTTTTGCGAATCGTTAATTTTTATTAATCTAAATAATACCTACATATTTACTTATGCTGGAAACTGTATTGAATTCCTTTTCTATTGTTCTATTTACTTTTTTCCTTTTAAAACGTTACTAATATATTTTAAAATTATTAATTCTTTTATAGTGACATTTATCTGTCAGTTACATACATTTGAATAACTGTTTGTTCAAAGCGTAGGCTCTGGGATTTAAATTATAGATAATTTTATAAATTTATCTATAAAATATATAGAAAAAGTATTAATGCAAATCTATAGAAAATTTAATAATCTTTAATTTTTATAACATTAACCTCGCAAAAATAACATTTAAAGGTATTTTTGGAAGAAAAACTATTTTGAGCTTCTAGTAAAGTGCCATTTCCGGTTATCCGATTTTCATCAAAATCTAATGGGCTCTTTCCAACACAGAAAAAGTTCGAAATACAAGATTTCAATATTTTCTGAATGATAGTATTTGAGTTAGAGTGGAGGATCCACACACACATACATACACACAGATATCATCGTGAAAATGTTAAAATTGGGGCCTTAAAACGTGTTCATATACCAAAAACTCGATATGCGATTTTTAGCACGATTCCTATACCTCCCTTACCAAGGGTAGCGGGAGGTAATAATTAAGGTAGATAATTACTCATTTAACAGCTTGTAGCTCGAAAACAGTGCATTCCCAGATTTGAGTTTACAATTATTTTGAATCTCCTACATACCCTATAGATTTGTAACACCTTGTATATGATACTCTGAAATATTAGCATCCCATTTTCTGAGGTCAAAAGGTCATATAATCCATCAATATCTAGGACGCATCGTCTATGAATTATCAATGTAGATAGTCCAGGTATTTCAAGGGGATTCTACATATGCACTGTGGTTTTCATTTAACCATATACTTACGAGCAAGGAACATACGTTTACCATACATCTACACATCACGTGAATAAATAATAAATATTTGTATACTGAACCAGAAAAAAAAAAATTCGAATCATGATTTATAATGTGTTTGACAGCTCTGGCAATTTTTGAGTCACCAGAAATTACTTGATAAAATTCAATAAAGTTCAAAGACGCTGCGTACATTCTGTGGCTCTTTTCGTTGTTTTTTCTTTTCGTTTACAACTGAAAATTCTTTGTAAATTCTATTTCCCTGATGGTAGGGAATTGTAAATAAATAATATATAGTGTAGCGAGGGTGCGGCAGTGACCCTGGAAGTCTCCTATTGTTCTAGAAATGAGTTTTCTTATCTTACTTCACTTCCTCTTTCATTCTTGAGTGTTATATTCACACAATTTGTCACAAAACACAAAATACTTTTCCTAATTTTGTACTACTGATGATGAGAATTTAGTTCTCGAAATACATATTTAGTTTTTATTAAAATTAAAGTGTTGATGGGATATTTGGGGAACTGCAGATTATTATTTGACAGTGTGCCCTAAATTTGATAAAGTCGCGTAGTAACTGTAAGTAAATGAATTAAAAAGAGGGAAAATTTTATTGTCCAATATCGTACAAACTATCTTTGTACCCATTCAATTTTGATACTATGAGTTTGATATATGGGATTCCAGATAATCAGGCAATGCTCAAGCTTGGATCTAACTAGAGAAAAGTATAAGGACTTGAGAGTTGTAATATTAGTGAAGTTACTTGAATTTCTAATGTTTTATAGGATATATTTACTAAATAATCATAATGAGGACCGAAATGTAAACTGGGATCAAGTCAAGACTAAGGTCATGAATCCAATAAGACGAAATAGTTGTAGTATGCTTCATTGAGTAAGACATAACTTTACACTTTGTGACATTAAAGAAAAGTTGTGAGGATGAGAACCAAGCCAGAAGGTTATCAATATCCATCAGAAGCTGATGGCAATCAGAAACTGAATCAATGACTTTAAATAATTTTAAATCATCATCACTCAGTAATATCATTTATGAATAAAACAAATAGGAGTGGCCCTAAATTTGACCCTTGTGGAACACCAGATGTAGGAATAAAATGATTAGATTTCAAGAGAGTACACATGATGGCTGCATATTAGGCCGAAACGTCCTAGGACTTCGATGTAATTTTAAATAAATGGTACTTATACGCCCAACACACTATCAAATTTAAGATTAAAGGGTAATTTCATTAGTTTTAGTGACTTTTTTTAATAGGGCTGTTGCCTAAGTTCTAACTTAATTTTTGCAATGTACTTTCTAAAGAAATCTGTTCCCTGGAATAATGTTTCTCCTGGATCAACAAATTTTACAGAGTCGCAATATAATAGTTATTTATGTATTAAGGGCATAATCAAAAGATTGTAGCACGGGGGAATGTTTAAAGCTCGACGCGTAGCGGAGAGCTTTAATTTTCCCGAGTGCTATAATCTTGATTATGCCCGTGGTACATACAACGTTTTATTTTATTTTGGTTCTCAAAATTCAAGGATTCAATGGGTATATATTCGGTATCGTTGTGCTGGCATTGTGAATTTTAAGTATGCTGTGGTTTCTAGCTATATTGTTTGTTTATATCAAATTTTAATTTAGTGTCAAATGAAAATGGAAGATAGCGATTATTCAAAAGAAATGTCGAATGAATTTGACGCTGCCCAGAGCAAGTTGGTTCCACAGAAGTGAAAAGACGTATACGAGAAAGGATACGAATAGTTTTGCGAGCAGCGGTGTTCAAAAAATGTAATTTATCGAATTTATTATGTTGTCTGACATTTATCTAAAAACGACGATTTTGACGTTTGACTGGCTGTTGTTTGGCAACTTTATAAGCTCTCGGGCGATAAAAGCCAAATTGCGCCCGTTTTTGAGTGCGCATAAACAAGTTTATGATCCCAAAATAAAATAAATGTATTTATTGAGAATACATAATCTGGCACAATATTTATTTTTACATGTCAATCACAATTAATATGTTTACATGCAGTTTTGAAAACGCCATGTATACATTGTCAAAACGGTTTTGAATTATTTTAAACCAAAACTAAAATTCGTGGGTTTGATTTGAAAACTGATTTCGAAACTACTCATGTAAACACGTAAAATTCAAAAATATTTTGAATGAAGAGGATTGTTTTTAAACCAATTTATAACTTGTTTTCAAAACTGGATGTAAACAGTATCATGTTATTTTGACTGAAACTAAAACCATTTTCAAAACTGACTTAGTAAATATATAAAATTAAACTATTATTCACGAAAGATGACTATTCAAGGTCATTTGTGAGCCGTCGGATATAATATTACTTGCAGATAACTTCCCTGCATTTCATATGCATAGGCGTGCAACATGAAATATTTATGGACACATTTTAACTAAAAAAATAAGAGTAATATATTTGAAAATTATGTTTTTTTCTAAATAATGCCTTTCTGAAAGATTTATGTTCTTCACTTATGTTTTTGCAAAATTCAAAAACATAGGCTTAACTATAAACCAAGGAATAATAATTTGATTTAAACGTCAACGCCACTGGGTAAATATTAGCACAGAGGGCGGTGTAGTAGATAATTAGGTATCTGTAATTCTACGACATACGTCATTGTTATTTATAGTGTGTTTGAAAGTAATGCCACTATTTACGTATATCTGTTACACAACTTAAATCAAATAGACATAGGTCAAATAATCTTTCTCTTTCTAATACAAAATGTTGCTAAGCTACTGCTGTAAAGTGATGTGTATTCTTTCTTCGATCAAATGACCTTGAATAGTCATCTTTCGTGAATAATAGTGTATATTTCATATCCGTAACAACAACATATATTGATTTGTGATTACTTGATTTTAACAATTTCAAATGACAGATAAATAACTGTTTAAACTGATACCTCACCATCTTTTATTGGTGACAGCTTTAAAGTATGCATCTACATCTCCCTGAGTTGAACGATCTATTTCTTATTCCGAATGTAATTAATTTTTTGCGAGTACATCCCCCGAGGGAATGTGTGTATATAGAAGAGCGAAATCCAAACGCTTCGGAACACTATTAAATTCTTGAAATGATCCGGATTCAACGGATCATTCGATACAACCCAAACATTAAATTCCAAACATTCTACCATCCACAAATTAACCCTTACCACATGAATAAAATTGCATATCTCAGATATGTATCATATTATACAAGGAAGAAAATGGCGAAAAAATTTACAAGACAATGTTTCATGTATTACAAGTTACAAGAAAAAAAGTTGACATTAACCCAAGTTTTTCTTTAGAGAAATGTTGTTACGTTTAAAATTGTCATGAAAGAACAATCCGTATATATATAAGCCCAAACTCATATTAGTTTGGCAATTATAAAACCTACGCAAATGGTAAGGAATTTCTATAAATTTCTTTCGATTATTATAAAATATAAATTTTAAACTTACAAAAACTGAATTTATAAATATATATATATATATATATATATATATATATATATATATATATATATATATATATATATCATCACGGCTTATTAGTCATTGCTGGGTGTGCCAATCTGCTTTCTACACAGATGTCGGTAATGATGAAATATTTGCACCGTGCGGGCGCTTACCAGGCGAATTTATAATATTCGAGTATTCCTTAATTTATTAATATTGAATTACAATGCTTTAATTAGTAATACTAGCTTTAATTCTATTAGGCATAAATGGTCCCGGTAGAAGCTAAATCTGGACTAGAAGATGACCCTTAAAATACCGATCGAACTATTTTCACTAGTCATTTGGTCCACAGTTTTTTAAAGTTTTAAGTCAATACGAGGGATGCTCTGTTAATAGTAGCAGGCCATGGAATCTCAATTGGGTAGAAACAATTGCAAAAATTGAATGTCGCATTAGTTGACATTCGTTACCCACAATTGTCAAACGCTCCGATATCCTTGTGAAACGTAGTTAATTTTGTTTTACATTTTTAATTCAGTTAAAATGAGCATTTCGTAAACTGGCTTTAGAGCTATGATTTTCTACGACTATAAAAGACAGGATACCAACAAAGTCATGAAAATTTGATAGCAGCTGCCTCTTCATTATCCGCTGTTAGTCATTGGTTCCGCGAATTTCGACGAGAACGAGAGCTGCTAGAAGTCAAAGTAAGACCTGGAAGACCTTCGGATGCTGCCTGTTCGGAAAATGTTGATCGTGTGGCGAGCTTGATTCAGTCGAATCGAAATATTACTTATAAGGAGATTCAGGAGGAAGTGAAGATTGGATCCTCGGCGGTGAATACCATTTTGCATAAACATCTTGGGGTAAGAAAGCTAGCAAGCCGTTGGATACCGCATTTGCTCTCAGAAAGTCAAAAACAGAATCGAGTAGACTGGTATAAATTTATATGACGGAGGAGCTTCCAAGCAAGTGGCATACATTGTAACAGGTGACGAATCTTGGGTATACAGTTACGACTCTGAAACTAAATAGCAGTCTAGTGTTTGGGTATTCGAATATGCAGACTTGCCCACAAAAGTAATTCGTGGCAGAAGCGTCAATAAGGAAATGATTGCTGTTTTTCTGCCGAAGTGGTCCTTTTGCTATTATTCCACTTGAAGATCGCAAAACTGTTAATTCTGAATGGTACTGCGAAGTGTCTTTACCACAGACATTTGCAAAATTACAAACAGGTCGCCAAAGGACCGGTTTGCGTAACATCTAAGTCCATCATGACAACGCATCCTCCCACACTGCTGCCAGAACATTGGATTTTTTGAAAGTTCAATTGGTAATTCATCCTCTGTATAGCCCAGATCTGGCGCCGTGCGTTTTTTTGTTTCCAACTGTTAAAAAAATGATGCGAGGTAAAAGATTTTCCAGCGCAGATGCAGCAGTTACAGAATTTCAAAGAATTTTTGAGAACCTTTCAGAAAATGAATTTTCCGAATGTTTTAAAAAGTGGTTTCAAAGAATGCACAAGTGTATTAATCTGAATGGAGATTATTCTGAAAAACAATATAGATTTTTTGTTTAAAAATGCAACGGTCTTTTCATAACTAACAATTTTCACCGCAACCCTCGTATTTAAAGTATCCAAAATAATTTTATAGAACTTTTTAACCATTTGTGTAGTTTTTTTGCCATGATTTTACGGAATTTTAGGACAAGAGAAAAGTTTGGCCACTTCATTATCCATTTTTTGTCGCATTTCTTGATGAAATATACGTTACATTACGATTGTTTACCTCGTATATAACCAAATATCAAACATGTAATTTGCAAGTGTGTATATCTCATTTCATAAGCTGGTTCACGCGTTCATTATAAGGGTAAATAGAGCAGTGCTTTATGTCACAAGTATATGAGGGGTACAGTATAATAGAGTGGTCAGGCATGCATATATTTACCCTAAAACAATTTATAAGATAATGGCCTAGAAAGGGTTAATGTATGTATGTGTTCAAGATATTGGTGTATTATACTGTCTTCATCAAGAAATATGTTAGAATTGTAGTTTATTATCCAATTCTGGATGTGCCAATCTTACCTATTACCTTTTTCTACACCTTTAATAAGGGTGTGGGTGTGTACTCTCTAACTCAAATTATACCAATAAGAACATTTTGAAAACGTTTTTCTAATATAATGTATAATTTTGAAGTTACAATTTTTGAAAGGAGGTGTTTTAGCAAAATCAACCTTAGTAGATTTTTTAAAAATGTGATATAATCAAAGATTAAACTTTCTACTTTACTTACACTGTTATTTCCTGATTCCTTAATTATTTTAGGTAAAAACGCTTCAAATAAAAGTTGTAAAGCATAAAATTCTACATCATAGAATGAATAATCAAAATTAAATTTAAAAGCATTGTAGCAGCAGAAATTAGCTATGAAAATGTCGAAAATTAATCTGTCTAGTTAGGTTAATTTTATTATTAGGTATTATTTTATTCAGTGAGCAATTATCTATTAGCTTAAATTGATTTGTTCATTTAAAAGATATTGCAAATAATATTTAAAAAAATCTGGTGTGGCCATCACAATACTTCCCACCATTTAGAGCCCGAGTCACAAAAAAGATTAATTTTTTAATTCCTATTTTAGGATTAGCGAATTTTACTCTAATTTTATAGTTTATTTCTTAAAATATAGTCTGATCTAATCCAAGTAACTACCTTTTTTTAAAATCCCTCAACAGGATTAAAGCCCAATTACAGAGTGAGTTCACATTCACACACATCCATGCCTTAGTGGGATTTGAACCCAGAGCCCCGAGGGCAGTCGTGACATGAAGCGTTGCTCTAACCATTGAGCCACCGGAGCTATAATAAAATGAAGATTAAATTTTAAATACCGGGATAGAATAGAATTCACTAATTGAAAAATGAGGATTAGCTTAAACATTTTTGTGAATCGTTAATTTTTATTAATCTAAATACATATCTACACATTTACTTGTGCTGGAAACTGTATTGAATTCCTTTTCTATTGTTCTGTTTAGTTTTTTCTTTTTAAAACGTTACCAATATTATTTTGAAATGATTAGTTCTTTGATAGTGACATTTATCTGTCAGTTACATACATTTGAATAACTGCGTTTTGTTTGTTAAAAGCGTAGGCTTTGCGATTTAAATTATAGATAATTTTATAAATTTATCCATAAAATATATAGAAAAAGTATTAATTCAAATCTATAGAAAATTTAATATTCTTTAATTTTTATAATAACATTAATCTCGAAAAAATAATATTTTTCGCAGAAAAACTATTTTGATTTTCACCAAAATCTAATAAGCTCTTACCACTACAGAAAAAAATTTAATTACAAGGTTTCACAATTTTCTGAATGATAGTATTTGAGTTAGAGTGGAGGATCCACACACACATACACACATATACACAGAAATCATCGTGAAAATGTTAAAATTAGATTCTAGGGACCTTAAAACGTGGTTATTTACCAAAATCTTGATATGCGATTTTTAGCACGATCCCTATACTCCCTTACCAAGGGTAGCGGGAGATAATAAACTAACCTAATTTGAAAGACAAACAGTTAGACATTTGATAATTTTTGTCTTAATTCCATGGCTATTGCTATTTTTCAGATAAATTTCGACATTTTCATACCTAATTTCTGCCGTTACAGTGCTTTCAAAATTAATTTTGGTTTTCCATTCTATCTAGAATTTTATGCTCTACAACTTTTATTTGAAGCATTTTTGCCTAAAATAATTAGGGAAGCAGAAATTATGAAAATCTGATTTTACATGTTAAAGGCCTATGTTCCGGTGTTCGAATCACTACCCTGTACATAAAGCAGATCAGATTGGCACACCCAGCAATGGGTAAAGGCCTTAATGATATATTTATAATTTAGAAACGATTTGCAAAATGTTTCAATAAAATGCAATTAAAAGTGCAAGAGAAACATGTATTTATAAATTAATTACAAGTAAATTGAAACTGTTGCATCGTCTGATACTTCTCCGTTATTGGAACAAACCAATACAAAAAATCAGTAATTAACAGAATAAAAACATGATATTTAAAAAAAATATTAACGTTTCTAATAAAAAATCCATTTATAGCGAAAACGAGTTTCCAATTGACAAAAAAACATAGAAATTAATTTAATATTTTGCTGGTTTCATAAACGACGCGTTTAATTTAATTTCCTTTTAAAACTATTCCACCCTTTATAAAACTTATGATACGTGCGGGCGTAAATCTTAGTTAATTGCCCAGTTTCCATTACAAGGGAGTTGGACCCGGAAAGCATCCACCCCAGCCACAAATTATTACAACACAGGGGTGATTTATACCAGACTCACCGAGCAACTAATTGTCGCCTTCTTTCTCTTCTTCCACAAACCAAGACAAGCCGCGAAAATTTATGTTAAAATATTTAATAATTCCAACATAAATCAACCTGTAAATAAATATATTACCCTAGTTTTTATTCCATTACCAAGCGAAGAATATGGAAATTTAGAAGAATACGTAATCTTTGTCACAAGGCAGACTGAATCTGTAAAATCGTACTTGGTTTAAGGAAGTAGATAACAGAGGCGTAAACTTTTAATTTTGTCTGTGGGTGCACTATTTTTATTTTTAAAAAGAGTATATATTTTTATAAATGCAAAGTAAAAATGGCATAGTTATTTTATTATGCATACATTAAATTATACGTATATTTAGCTTAACCACAGATTCCTGGTCCAAAAATAACACGATTTAGGATTTAACTAAAATTATATATATTCGAAAGTGAATATCAATCTAGCGATTCGAGACTTTTAATATCGATCTACCATCAGATCGAGATGAAAATATCGATCTGCAATAAATCGATTATTTATAAAATTGAATTTCAGTTATACTGAGAAAAAGTCAACGTTGTAAATTAAAATCGTTTAATTTATCAATAATTCAGATAATACAACACAAACATGACAAATTGCCACGGAAGACCAAAGAACGACAGGAAGAAGTGAAATAGTCAATTCAAAAAAAATAATCTAAAGTAGTGTTTCTGCACGAGACGAGAAATTCTCGAATCTCATCTCGGCTCGTCTCGAAATTTCTCGTCTCGCCGAGACGAGAAAGCTTTTTGAACTCACGAAACGAGACGATACTTACATGTCGAGATTCTCGATTCTCGACAATTATTCTGAGATTTCTCGACAATTTTTTGTATTTTTAAAAGTACAGTTTTTTATATATTTCATTGGAACATTTTGTAAATTTGTATCAAAATTTTTTTAAATTATAAATCTAATACAGGATCAGGCTAAAATTTCTTAAATGAAACTATCTATCGACAGAGTGTTACAGCCAGTAATGGGTAAAAGGCGTGATGATATATTTATTTAATTTTTTATTATTTATATGGATTCTTTTAAATAAATAATGTTTTCATTATTTTATTTAAGCAAAGCATAAAATTTGCCTTTTGGTGGTGCAAATTGCCTGGCTGGTAGTATGAACACTACAGCGAGCAGTTGATTAGCATTGTTTTATCTCTCAACTCTCAATCGCTTATTAATTATTTTAAAGAAAATTACTTTAAATAAAAGATGCATATAATTAAATTTTTCTACGACTGTTATTTGAAGTATTATTCTCTAAAGTAATTTATAAACGCTTGACAGATATAAAACAATGCTAATCAATTGCTCGCTAATCACCCTTACTTAATCAATGTTTATACTAATAATAAACATTATTTTTATATTATACATTTTATTATTCTAAAATAAGTTTTGTTAACTTGTTGTGTATT
Source organism: Harpalus rubripes (assembly GCA_963082715.1). NCBI lineage: Eukaryota > Metazoa > Arthropoda > Insecta > Coleoptera > Carabidae > Harpalus > Harpalus rubripes. The sequence goes on from OY720451.1 coordinate 657,361, forward strand.
TGTAACTGTTCATGAATAAGAAGATTATTTTATTATTATAGTAGGGCTGTATCAAATTACTCTGTCTCTAATTTTGTAATTTGTTGATAGGTATAAAATTGATAGTGACGAAAATTATTTGTCTCAATTTTTTTAATAACCTTGAATATTATTTATATGTTTTTACGGTAAATATATAATAATAAATTACATATTGGATCCATTAAAAAAAAACGAGAAATCTCGTCGAGATTCTCGGCCGAGACGAGACTCCATTATTCGAGACGAGAAAAAATCGAGACGAGAGTTATTTTTTTGTCTTCTAGACGGGACGAGACGAGACAATGTAGTTTCTCGGCTCGATCGTCTCGTCAGAAACACTAATCTAAAGCATAGATTATAACCATACCACACGAAGAAATGATACAAAATTATATTTTAACGATTTTTACCTTCTGTCACCTTTAGGTAAGGAAGATATTGTCTTTGGTCAAAAAAATCGATGATGAGTTTTTAATGAATAAGCACGTTTTAGGGTCCCTAGAATACGATTATACTATTTTTCGATGATGTCTGTATGTATGTATGTATGTATGTATGTATGTATGTATGTATGTATGTTTGTGTGTGAGTGACGATTTTTTCGGATCGCATAACGGCAATACCACCTTTCCAAAAAATTATAATTTTTGTGTATTCCTTTTCTTTAGATCCGTATGAAGAGCTGATTATATTTTGGTTATAATTGGTCGACCGAAAGTACCCTAATTTGAAGGTTTTAACAGTTTTTTTTTTAGAAAAAATGCTGTTAAATGTCATATTTAAGAATATTTTATTCTCTATACGATTTGATTACATTTTGTACTTCATATTCAATGGATATAGAGTTAACAAATTATTAAGAAATTAAATTTCAAAGCAGCCAGTTGTGCTATAAACATGGAAACATCTACTATATGTACTACATTAAGAAAATTCTGATTGACAAATGTCAGTGTCAAAGTGCAATTTACATAATATGTTTGAGTTATAATTTTATTGGAAATATTTAGAATCTTACAAGAAACTTTCTGTATGAAATTTGTACAAAATACATAGAACTGACTGAAGATAATGTACTGCAAATATGTAATCATTTGCAAAAAAAAAACTTTCTGTGTGGAAGATGTACAAAATCCATAGAACTGACGGAAGGTAATGTTCTGGCCACATCATATTTTATATAAAAAAAGATCGATTCGTTCAGTGAAGATAGATACATATATCGAAAATTCAACTTTAAAAACTCGATATTTTTACAAAGTGGTTCAGAAAGTTACGGTTCCTTTAAACATAAATTATATATGCAATTCTGTACACAACAATCGTAAACTCGTAACTACGTAAAATCGCAGCTACCGATTGACTCGAAACTTATACATCAACCCTAAATTTGAGCATGTCACACGAAATTAATAAATAATTTTTTGCAAATTGTACTTTTTATTGTCTAATGAATATCTCTTTAAATACTCAATGTAGGAACCGCAAGGAACAATCCTAGCAAGTTGCCGTATCCAGCTAACCCGTAGGACACTTATACATCAACCCTAAATTTGAGCGTGTCACACGAAATTAATAAATAATTTTTTGCAAGTTGTATTTTTTATTGTCTAATGAATATCTCTTTAAATACTCAATGTAGGAACCCCAAGGAACAATCCTAGCAAGTTGCCGTATCCGGTTAACCCGTAGGACACTTATACATCAACCCTAAATTTGAGCGTGTCATACGAAATTAATAAATAATTTTTTGCAAGTTGTATTTTTTATTGTCTAATGAATATCTCTTTAAATACTCAATGTAGGAACCCCAAGGAACAATCCTAGCAAGTTGCCGTATCCGGTTAACCCGTAGGACACTTATACATCAACCCTAAATTTGAGCGTGTCACACGAAATTAATAAATAATTTTTTGCAAGTTGTATTTTTTATTGTCTAATGAATATCTCTTTAAATACTCAATGTAGGAACCCCAAGGAACAATCCTAGCAAGTTGCCGTATCCGGCTAACCCGTAGGACACTTATACATCAACCCTAAATTTGAGCGTGTCACACGAAATTAATAAATAATTTTTTGCAAGTTGTATTTTTTATTGTCTAATGAATATCTCTTTAAATACTCAATGTAGGAACCCCAAGGAACAATCCTAGCAAGTTGCCGTATCCGGTTAACCCGTAGGACACTTATACATCAACCCTAAATTTGAGCGTGTCACACGAAATTAATAAATAATTTTTTGCAAGTTGTATTTTTTATTGTCTAATGAATATCTCATTAAACACTCAATATAGGAACCCCAAGGAACAATCCTAGCAAGTTGCCGTATCCGGCTAACCCGTAGCATACTTATACATCAACCCTAAATTTGAGCGTGTCACGCGAAATTAATAAAAAATATTTTTTGCAAGTTATATTCTTTATTGTCTAATGAATATCTCATTAATTACTCAATATAGCAGTTCTTGTAAAAGAGCTTTTATACTATACAAAATGTGTTTAATATTGTCCATTTATTCATATGTAACGGACATACATACAATCTAAAATATTCCAAAAATTATTATAAGAAACAGTCCAAACAATGTGATACTGCTAGGCTTTGAACTTTCAAATAACATTCGTAAATAGTATTACAATCTTTTTGCAAATGTAAAGAAAATATAGTTAGAAATTGGGTGTCGTTTGGCTATGCTAGAATGTTAATGAAAACATCTGTAATCCTTAAATAAACAGAGCAGTGAATTTATTGAATTTAGCTAAAGTATTTACATAGTCCCGTCAATATTTGACAATTTTCTACAACCTGATTAACTGTCACAATGCTTTTTATCTGTATTTATTCTTCTGTAAATTACATCAGCTGAAAAAATATTCTTACACGTGGAAGAACAAAAATACTGAAAACTGAAACTCAAACACACCCTGGGTACTCGTTTCATTCTTTCAGCCCTGAAAATAGCACTCCAAGGAGTTTATTTCCCCCCTGAAAGTATACTGCTGATAAATATTTTTAATTGCGCCTTTTATACGTAATGAGAAGTTGTGAATGTCCTAAAGTTTTTACTAAAAGCGCAGCTATTCACAAAAGTTCGTTTAGAATTTTTGCACTCTTGCATATGACTAGAATTTTAGAACTTTAGTTCGGACTGGTAATGGTGTACGTGACCAGCTTGCAACAAAGAAAAACTTGAGAGTACCGTCTTTCCTATATTAACCCTTTGAAATATTTTTACTTCCCGTCATACCGTAGGTAAAGGAGGTAATGTAATCGTGCCAAAATTTCGATGGTGAGTTTTCAGTAAATAAGCACGAATTAGGATCCCCACAACACGTTTTTACTATTTTTATGATGATGTGTGTGTTGTGTGTGTGTGTATACATGTGTGTGTGTGTGTGTGTGTGTGTGTGTGTGTGTGTGTGCGCGAGCGCGCGCGTGTGTGTGTGTGCGTGTGTGTATGTATTTGTTTGTGTGTGCGTGTGTGTGTATGTGCGTGTGTGTGTGTGTGTGTGTGTGTGTGTGTGTGTGTGTGTGTGTGCGTGTGTGTGTGTGTGTGTGTGTGTGTGTGTGTGCGCCGATTTTTTTCGTCTACGATAACTCTTATAACATAACAAACTTTCAAATATTTCTATTCTCCATATTTAAGCTTTCTGCATTCATATAAAGAGTTGATTAGTTTTTGGGTAAAATTGGATAACCGGAAGTGACTGTTTGCTTGAAGCCCATAGTAGTTTTATTGAAAAACTATATTAAAATATAATCCAAAACTTTTCAATTTTAGTATTTAAAACTTCTATATCAAGGGGAACAACATATTAGATTTTGGCTAAAAGTAATAAACCAAAAGTGACACTTTACTTGAAGCTCTGAACAGATTTTCGTGAAAAATATATTATGATATACTCCAAAATTTGTCAAATTTAGTATTTAAGACTTTTATATAAAAACGAACAACATATTATTTTGGCTAAAATTGACAATCCGGAAATGATACTTTACTTGAAGTTCTCAACAGATTTTCGTGAGAAATATATTATGATACTCGTAGATTCCAAAACTTTTCAAATTTGGTATTTAAGATTTTTATATTAATGAGAACATGTTAGATTTTTTCTAAAATTGATACTTTACTTCAAGCTTTGAACAGATTTTCGTGAAAAATATAGTAGGATATATTCCAAAACTTGTCAAATTTAGTATTTAGACTTTTATATAAAGGGAAGCAACATTTTAGATTTAGGCTAAAATTGATAAACCGGAAGAGACACTTTATTTGAAGCTTTGGACAAATTTTTATGAAAAAAAAATGGATACATTCCAAAACTTTTCAAATTTGGTATTTAAGACTTTTATATTAATAAGAATGACATACTAGATGTTTTCTAAAATTGATAAACTACTTTACAGGAAGCTAAAAACAGATTTTTTTGAAAAAATATATTAAAACATGATTTAATACTTCTCAAATTTGGTATTCAAAACTCGTATATAATTTGAAATAACATTAGATTTTGACTATACCTATGTGATAAACCGGAAGTGGTTCTTAACTTGGAGCTCTTAAGAGATTTTATAGGGTTTCGTGGCCGCGTGCCTGAGTGTTTGGTCGCGAATCTGTGGAACCGGGTTCGATCCCGACCGACGACAAATATTTCGAATTTTAAATGACACAAAATTGACCCCTGTGGAGCACTCTCCACGCCAGCAATGAGTGCCCGTGAGGTGACGCCTGGTAAACGCCCGCACGGTACAAATATGTCATCATCATTACCGATATCTGCGTACAAAGCAGATTGGCACACCCAGCAATGGTAATATGCCATGATGATATATTTATTTATTTTTTTATTTAAGAGATTTTCAAAAAATATAATCCAAAATTGGGTATTACAGACTTTTCTATTTATTGGAACAACAAATTAGATTTTGTTTACAAACGATCAACTGGAAGTAATACTTTACTTAAAGCTCATTGCTATTTCAAACATGGAATTGACGGGAGGTCATGTGTTGGCCACATCAGATTTTTTTCTTGTTTTGCAAGGTTACCTCTGACCTTCTGAGACTAAGGGGCGTATTCTATAACTCAGTGGTTAATTTTTTACCATTGGTTATTTTTTTTAACAAATCAAGTATGTTGACATATAACAAAAATAGGAATTTTTAGTTGGCAAATCAATATCTATTGGATAAAAATTCTAACCACTGGTTAAAAATTAACCATCGAGTTACAGAATAGAGCCCTAAGCCTGGATTTATAAATAGTGAAGGCCCACTTTCCATAAAATGAATTGCTGATACTATACCTATTTTTAAGTTATGCTACGCTCTCCAAAACTCACATACACCCACTTTTAGGTAAAAGTACACAGTATAATCATGATATTTATAAAGGAAGTCCTACACTGTGTATTTAGCCCATTAGGGCTCGAAGGGTAAAATACCTTATCCACAATCTGAGATAAAATGATCGTCTTCTGTTTTTTATCCCCTCGGGAGATGTAAATATCTTTGCGATAATTTGTCGGCGGCTGTCTACATCTCGCACTAATGTGATTGCTTGTCAAGGATTGAAGTTTTGTTGAATTTGTTCTGAGCAAACTGAAGTAAATGTGATTGTTAAGTTTGCAACTTTGCAAAACAATACCAACTTTACTAATATCTTATTTTGCCTGCATTGTGTTGCGGGTAATTTCCAAACAAAATGAAACACAACACTAAATACTAGGCGATTATTCTAGTTTTCTTTAATATTAATTCGGCAAGATAAAAAAAAAATTGTTTTAATTATGTTTATTTTATAAGCGTCAAATATTCCCGGAATGTCCCAATAAATTTTTATTAAAAACGTGCAATAGTATATATATATATATATATATATATATATATATATATATATATATATATATAGAAAGAGAGAGAGAGAGAGAGAGAGAGAGTCAATTTCCGCACATTTTTAAAATCCTGTGTTAAACTCCTATGTTCCGCGTTTCGTTGCACAGCTTGTATATACAGGCTGGTGGCGGTTAGGGGTGAACATAGGGATTTAACATGGGATTTTAGTTTTTTGCAATTTCCTGCTCTCCTGTTCTTTTTACGGCAAAAACTGTAGAGTACAAAATTGTTCAGAATTAAAAATTGCATACAAAAATGTATTTACATTTATTATTATGTTTTTGGTTTCTTCACAATTTTAAAAAGAAATTTCAAAATTTCTGTTATTTTGTAGCAATAGCCATGGAATTTATTTTTTTCTGGTTGTCAAAAATTATTTATAAACGTCAACCATGCGTTAATCTAACTTAAAAATTAAATAAAAACAAACAACTTTTAATTTTAATACGCATTTTTTTATTAGGTATACCATTTAATATTAAACCAATTCCAAATGTATCAACTACGTAGAATTTTGACTTATCATAGCCAATACCATTTCTTCATTCATTTCGTTATAACGTCTTCTATTATTATTATTATTTCCTTCATTATCTTCGTTCACAGCTACACTAGCTGTGTTCTCAATGTTTATAACAAGTTTAGAAATTGTTGCTATAATAGGAATTGGTGTATTTTCGTACTTTATGGAAAACAAATCACGTATTCTTCTAAACCTATATCCACCATAATAATTTTTTATAATGAAAACTCGTTCCTTATTCGAATAAACATTCATTATTAAATTAACTTTTTATTAGAGAAAATTTCGAAAATTTGACAGAAATTGAATGACATGATTATGTTTAAACATTTGAGTTATAAGTCATGGCTATTGCTACAAATTAACAGAAATATGGAATTTTTTTTAAAATTGTGAAGAAACCAAAAACATAATAATGAATGTAAATACATTTTTGTATGCAATTTTTAATTCTGAACAATTTTGTACTCTACAATTTTTGCTGTAAAATGAACAGGAGAGCAGGAAATTACAAAAAACTAAAATCCCATGTTAAATCCCTATGTTCACCCCTAACCGCCACCACCCTGTATATATATAGGCGTTTAACATGGGAAATCAGTTTTTCCTTGCGCAAAACTTCCCATTTAATTTCAAACAAAAATGTTTCACATAAATGTTGTAGAGAATTAAATTCTACACCAACATAATAAACACAATAAACAGATTTTATTTTGCACATTTAGTAACATGTAAAATTCAATTTGAAATTTTATAAATATTACTCGTTTGTAGTGATAGTCATGAAATTTGAACAAAATTTCAAAGAAATGCATATCGTTTGAATTGCCAGAATTTCGATTTTGCAGGTTACAAAATAAAAATAAATAAAATCTAAGCAATAATTTAGATGTAGATTATAAAAACAAAATATTTTTAAGGATTTACGATAGAATATAATTATTATATAATTACATAAGCATACTAATAATTTTTGAACAACTATTACAATCTCCAGAAGGAAAAGTCCGAAAATGGTCAAAAATCGCAAAAAATCTAAGGTGTACCCCTTGAGATTTTTTCAGTTTTTGACAATTTTAAGGAATGTTTAATAATTAATGTATTCGTTGAAATATTTTGATGAAAATTGGTATACTTATGTTTTTTGGTACGAGGAATTTACTGGTCAGGTCGTTGAAGGTGTACCACACACCCATTTTTGGGTATGAGGGTGGTGTGATTTAAAAAAGGGTCGAAATTTAAAAAAAAATTAAAAATTCTGAAAATTTGTATTTGATTAGTTTGAAAAGTGTAGATTTAAGGTTTTAAAACCACAAGTCGATATCTCTTTTCATGTCCGAAATATTCGTCCTCAAAACTTTGCTCAAAAATGCCCATTTTTGGGTCATATCCCAAAAATGGTCAATTATACACCGCTGGCAATATCACCATTAGATTCTACGAGCAAAATTACATAAGCATACCAATTTTCATAATTTTTGAGCAACTATTATAATCTCCAGAAGGAAAAGTCTGAAAATGGCCAAAAATCGCAAAAAATCTAAGGTGTACCCCTTGCCATTTTTTCAGTTTTTGACAATTTTAAAGAATGTTTAATAATTAATGTATCCGTTGGAATATTTTAATGAAAATTGGTATAATTATGTTTTTTGATACGAGGAATTTACTGGTGAGGTCGTTGAAGGTGTACAGCACACCCACTTTTGGGTATGAGGGTGGTGTGATTTAAAAAAGGGTCGAAACTTTTAAAAAATTAAAAAATTTGAAAATTTGTATTTAAGTAGTAGTAGATTTAAGATTTTTAAACCACAGGTCGATATCTCTTTTCGTGTCCGAGATATTCGTCCTCAAAACTTTGCTCAAAAATGCGCATTTTTGGGTCATATTTCAAATGTTTATAACTGACAGATAAATGTCACTGTCAAAGAACTACAGCGCAGCAAGTTTAAAATTCCCAAATTTTGGCAACTTATAAGACCTTTGGCAACTTACAGGGATTATTCCCAGGGTGGCAATATTGCCCAATGGCAGTATTGCCCAATGGCAGTATTGCCGATGGCACATTGCTAATCTCGGTACAGAAGAATATATTCTATAAATAATCGCGAAACCGTAGACCTTGCTCGCGCGGAAATTATCTATTTCATACTATACCGTAGAGGTAAAGAATTACTTTTAGTTGATTTGAAACAACTAATAATTTGCATAACTCCTGTAAATCTATTTAAGAATCGATCCACAATTCTAGTTAATTATCGCAACCAACCATTACATATTTCAACAATGAGTAAAATATTGAAAGAAACTCGCGTCTAACAACTTTGAAGTGTCTGTTAATAATCCGCACCCTTGTTATCTAGGGCAAATAAACCTCGAGAACAACCCCAGTAAACTACCCTCTCACTGCACTTTTTAATAATGATTCCCGACAAATTTCACTTAACTCGGATTTTATATGTTTGATAACAAGACGAGATTAAAGTTTTATTGCCGTAAGCGAATATAATTTTAATAGGGAGGTGAACAATGTAATAAAAATATGAACAGTAAACAAAAGGCAACATGTTACTACATGTTACATGTCGGGGTGTGAAATACTGGCAGTAAAATAATATATGATGTTCTGCACAATCTGTAGCAAAAGATATCAACGAAAAAATCTGATGTGGACAACACAATACCTCCCCTCAAATATGCATAGTTACATATTTATTTATTAATTTAATTATACACTGCCCAACAGAAATATAATCAATAATGGGACAGGAAAAGTAGATATAATAAAAACAAACAATTATAACATAATAAGAGTACAAAAATTACATATATTATATTTCTTTCATGATAAGTGTTTTGAAGCACTTTGGTTTGTGGAGAAGAACATCAACATTAGCGTATTTAGATTGGTACATATGGCACATACGGTGAATTAGTGACTTAAAGCGGATATTTGTACATAATATAGATAGGTAGAAGGTATAAGAGGTGCGAGTAAAAGAAAGGAGTGTGAAAACGAATGAGACTAAGGCATTTTGGGATCATGTACTTCACCATCAATCAATTTGCAGAGATGGTGAACAACAAGAAATTCACGACGTTCATATAAGGTGTTGAAGTTAACTTGTTGAAGTAAATCTTTTTAACTGACATGAAGGTCAGGGTACCTTTTAAATTGGTTGAAATATAAGAATTTAAGATTTTTTTGTAGACTGTCAATGCGGTCCTGATGATGTTCATAAATAGGATTCCATATAGTTGAGCAGTATTCTAATTTCGAACGTACAAAAGAAAAGTAAAGGGTAAGAATAGAAGAAATATCATGGAAGGAACGCGTATTGCGAATAATGAAGCCTAACATTTTGATAGCACATGTATAAATGTGATTATTAAATGATAGTTTCTTATCAAATGTGACACCGAGATCATCAATTACGGAAAACGCGATAAAATAATATTGTCAACAGAGTAATTGAAATTTAAATGTAAACACTGTTAGGGTTTGTGTAGTCGGTACTTGATGGAACATTTTAAAATATAATAATTGAAACACAACACTTGATTATTCCACAGATTTATTTCTTTAAGTTACGATCGTTTCGTCCTTTCGGACATCATCAGATGATCGTCTGAAGATGTCCGAAAGGACGAAACGATCGTAACTTAAAGAAATAAATCTGTGGAATAATCAAGTGTTGTGTTTCAATTATTATATTTTAAATGTAAACTTTTTCTCGTGTAACACTCAAGATTTAAAAATAAATTATTAAGGGAGTACAATTGGGATAATTTGTGTAAATCTTCTTGTAATAGTTGACAGTCATTAATACAAGATAAAAGATTAAAAATCTTTAAATCACCGGCAAATATCAGCTTATCACAATGTAAAATATTAGTAACGTCATTTATAAATAGAATAAATAGAAGAGGACCAAGGTTAGAACCCTGAGGTACTCCAGAAGATGCAGTAAATAGAGTAGATTTGTACCCGAAAATGTTTACAAATAGTTGACGATCAGAGAGATAAGAGGTAATAAGAGAAATTAAAGAGGAGGAAAAGGAGAAGAAACGAAGTTTTTCAATCAAGATACCATAGTCTCTCCTGTCAAATGCTTTGGAGAAATCTGTGTAAATACAATCAACTTGGCCGTTTAGGTCTAAAGCAGAAGAAACAATATGTGTGAAATAAGATAAGTTACTAGTGGTAGATCTATTTTGCATACAACCATGTTAACAAAAAGAAATTTGATTTTTTATCACTGGATAAATTGAAGAATATAAGATTTTTTCAAAGTATGGTCTATTTACTATTTTCTTTTTAAAACGTAACTATTATTAATTTGTACTAATTAGTTCTTTGACAGTAACATTTATCTGTCAGTTAGATACATTTGAGATATGAACTGTCCAATCAAGGATTTGTGTTTGTTTGTAGCGTAGGCTTTGTGATGTAAACTATAAATTATCTTTAATTTATAAAATATATAGAAAATGTATTACTGCAAACGTATAGAAAGTTTAATAATCTTTAGTTTTTATAATAACATAAGTATCGAAAAAATAACATTTAAAGGTAAACTTCAAATAAAGTGCCAATTTCCGGTTACCGGATTTTCATCAAAATATAATTGATTCTTTCCATATTAGAATAAGGTAGAAATACAAGGTTTAAAAATTAATAATAGTAGTGTTTTAAAAAGAAAATAGTAAATAGAACGACAATTATATGGAATGGAACTTAATACAGTTCTCAGCAGAACTAAATATGTAAGTATCTATATTTAAATTAACAATAATTAAATGGCAGAAGGTGTTGTGTTGCCCACATCAGATTTTTTGTACAAATTAATATGAAACGTATTTAAAATTGCCAATGAAACGAATCATTCTTTTATTGCATTTCAAATAAAAGTTCAGGAACTACTTTACTCTGTCAGAGTTACAAAATAAATGAGTCTGATAACAAATAATTAATTTTGTATTCGAGTAAATCGAACGGCAATTTATAATAGAACTCGTTTCCGAAACATATGTTTGAAATATAACTTTAATTATTGTTAATATTGCCTCATATTTCATATAATTATTAGTACATCATTATTGTTTATTACCCATTTCTGGGTGTGCCAATGTGCTATTATTTACAGTTTAATTTTTTTTAAATGCCTAATCAAGATCATCTGCGAATTGTATGAATTAAGATTGTAGCTTCATTGTGAATAAACTCAGCGAAGGTGGTAAAAATCCCAGCGCTGCCACCAATTTGTAATAAACCAGCGCTGATCCTAAGTGTAATAGATCAGACGCTGATTTATTTTTAATAATTATAATTTTGAATTTAGAATAAAAATAAAATATAGAGTTTTTATTAATTTAGGGGAAAATATGGGATCAGAGCCCTGGGTTTCGAATATAGGAGTTTATCCTTATATACTAAGTTTTATTCACACAATGACATTAATGTTCTGAGGAAATAATGCCGACTTGTTGAATAATAAAAAAATCTGATGTGGCCAGCACATTACCTTCCGTCAGTTCTATGTATTTTGTACAAATTTCATACGGAAAGTTCCTTGCTAAATTAAATATTCTATTTCTTGTACATTACCTTCCGGCAGTTGCATGTATTTTATTCAAATTTCATACAGAAAATTATTATTTTGTGACGTTTTCTATATGCAGTATAATGTATCTGCAGAAATAAAAGATTTATTATTATTAAATTAAATATTCTATTTCTTGTACATTACCTTAAAGCAGTTGTATGTATTTTATACAAATTCCATACAGAAAGCAAAAGACCCTATATTTCCAATAAAAATTATGACAAACACACTATGTCAATTTCACTTGACACTGACATCTTTCAATCAGAATTTTCTTAATATAGTAGCTGTTTTCATAGCTATAGCTACTTTATGAAATTTAATTTCTTTATAATTTTTTAACTCTATATCCATTTAATATTAAGTATAAAATGCAGTCAAATCGTATAGAGAATAAAATATTCTTTAATATTTATAATAACATCAAATGTGAAAAAATTGTATTTAACATAGTTTTTTCAATAAAAACTGTTAAAATCTTCAAATGATGGTACTTCCGGTTGACCAATTGTAACCAAAATCTAATCAGCTCTTCATATGGATGTAACGAAGAAGTACACGAAAAATTATAATTTTTGTAACTGTAGTATTAGAGTTATCGCAGACGAAAATTTTGTTACACACACACACACACACACACACACACACACACACACACACACACAACCACACACACACACATCCACACATACACAGACACACACACACAAACAGACATCATCGTAAAAATAGTAAATTCGTATTCTAGGGAGCCTAAAACGTGCTTATTGATTAAAAACTCATCATCGAATTTTTTGACCAAAGACAATACCTTCCTTACCTAAAGGTGACGGAATGTAAAAAATAATGGATTTATCGGCGTAGATTGGTAGGGACTATATTAATAACCCATGTAGTGCTTCTTAATTTTATTTAAAATTCCAATATTTCGTTACTTTTTGTAACTTCATCAGGGAATACGAAAATAAACATTTGTGTTAGTTAGTTAGCTAGTTATACAACACAAATGTACATTTTAGCACCAAGTATCTTAATGTTTCTAAATGTACTTGAAGTACAAGTACTTTTTTAGTTTCTAAAGTACTTGAAAGTACCAAGTACTTGAAAAAAGTACTTGCAAATTTGGGTGCAAGTACTTTTTCAGATAATTGATATTTTTCTAATTATATGGACCTTAAGAGGTAATTATTGACAAAAATTTCAATATGCGATATTTATTGGGTTATTTGAAACAAGAGTTCCTCGCTGGGACTGCCGTATCACCTAGCGATCGCATAACGTAAAATTGACGTCATATGATTGCCAAGCGATACGAGAAGCTATACCGAGATATTAGAATAACGTCATTTTTACGTCATGCGATCGCCAGGCGATAGGCAAAGTCCCAGTACTGTAGTTAGGTAATATAAACATTATATGTATTTGCAGTATGCAGATTAGAATTAATTTATTTATACCAAAAAATTTGCAAATATATCTTTACTTTCATATTATCGCTGAAAATATATTTATTAATAAAATTCACATAATTATGTGCTACAGGAATAACACCACACCACTGCAACGGAAACACTGACAGACAAACAATTCTCATAACATTGTTAACTTTTAAATTATTCATCGCACTTCAAGTACATTTAAAGTAATTCAAGTACATTTAAAATACGTCAAGTACTTTTCATTGTACTTTAAGTATATTCCCAAGTATTAAGTACCAAGTACATGTGAATAGACTTACTTTGTCAAGTACAAAGTACAATAAATAGAAAGTATTTGAAGTACAGTACTTGAAGTACTGAAAGTACTTGCAAGCCTAATAAAGTACTTTTCTTGCAAGTATTGCCCAGCTCTTCACCTCGTTTCCCTAACAACCGTGCAAGTTATTAGAGAAAAGAAAGTCAAATGTAGAGGTTTTTTTCGCCTCGCTATCTTAGCGTATTCTTGGGATCTCACCCCTGTTCAGACTTATTTAATTACTTTGATGACGTGATCTGTTGTATTTGATGTTTTTATCTCGAATAATGTTCTAGTAATTTCTCGAATACAAACACCAGGGTATATAAGCCCTTGAAGGTATTGGACAGTCTTATATAAAAAGCGAAGTGAAATAAATATTGTTTAAATAAATAATCTTAATGTTTAAATGTTTTATAATATTCTTAGGCCCGGTATTTTCACTTTCGAATAAAGTTACGAATAAGTATTCGTTAAATAAATTTATTCTATATATTTATCCAACGAATAATTCCATTGCGTCTTTTCACACATTTTACACAAACAAATAGCTAACTGTCGAATATCTTTAACGTTCGTGAATTGGTAGCCTTGCAGAGTGAATTTGTGTCAGCAGAGAAGGATGGAGTTTGGCGTAGCCACGTTAAGCAGACAAGGATGAAATGTGTCAACTACTTTTGAATCCGCAGTTGTCAAAATTTTGTTTGACATCTTTAATGTCAATGTGATCTATATTATGCATTTTTAACCCCGGGAGACTGTAATTTAACAAGTGTACCATCTAATTCAGCACTCATATGCGGTAAGCGGGATATGTATATTGTAAAATTGTTCTTGTACTTTTTGTATATTTGTTTCAGTTTAAAGTAAATGTTTGTCAATGTATTCGACAAAAGTATCCAAAATTCGAAAATATGTTGCCAGCGTCAAATGACAGGATCTTTATAATGATTTACCTATTTACTGGTTGAGATCAAATGCTATCCCCAATATGTGAATGTGATCCTAAATTGTTTTCATAATCGGAACTTGTCAAAAATTATTTCATTTATGTGGTTATGTTGCTGTCTGATGGTGTGTGATCGATTTCTCACGTTATTTATTAATTCATAGTTGAAAATATCATCATAATATTTAATATATCCATTTTGTTAATAAATCTGTACTATGTGGAAATGTAATGAACTTACGAATAAGCGGTTATTCGCTACCCAAGTACCGAATAATTTATCTCGCGAATAACAGATGTTATTCTTTCGAATAAATTTATTTGCAAGTGAAAAGACGACAAAAATATTTATCCGAAAGATAAATTTATCTAAACCTTTATTCGCAAGTGAAAATACCGGCCCTTAGTCTTTAAATTACTATTTAATATTTGTTTAACCATAGTAATAATCATTTTAATGATCTTTTTAATATTCCTTTACAATATGTTACAGTAAAAGCATTCAAAATTCAAAAATATGTCTAGTTTATTAGCAAATGTAACACTGGCAGTATTGTCGAAACTTAGTCGAAAAAGTATTTCCTTTGAAAGACCAACCGTTTTATATCCATCCTTATCGCACGTTACGCGCCCTTCTTGTCATTGCAAATATGAAAAAGATAAATGTATGCCAACTTGTTAATTCGTTCATGATACAGATGACCTTGAACAGACATCTTAAAAAAATTAAACCAGGGAGAATAGAATAGTACTGCATAATTTGTGTTTAAGTTGTAGATATGATATACTTGAAGTGTAAGGGTTGAAATTAGTGGTAATATACATGATTATTACTGGTAATAAAAATAACAAAGTTTAATTAAAGTTTGCGTATGAAGAGGGCTGCGAAGTGAAATAATTAAACAAGTGAATGACGCAGTAAAGACAAGAGAACATTCCAAGATATTATACTTAAACCTACACACTTACACACACACATATATTCTCTCTCCACCACATATGTGAGGGGTCAAACGTTTAAATCGCCACTAAAGAATACACACGCACCCACGCACAAAATGGCCGCTAATGACACGACTGGTGACACGCACCCCCTCACAAAAAATGCTTTTTTGATGATGACGACAAAAAAGAATATACGTTATGACGGTCAAGCGATTATACCAGACGATAAATCAAACCAACATCAATATTGTAAATTAAAAGTGTAAATTGAAAATAAAACAATAAATCACAACAAGATCTGGATGCTTGAGGAGACAAAATCGTTGCCTGGAGACGAAGAGGCAACAGGGACAATAAAGGGGGTGGTATGGAAATATACTGTCACATACAACGCTAAAGATATATAGCAAAATTATACATGAGGGATGAATTTACCTTACATTATTACTTAAGATAAAAAGTCTTAAAAAAGTTGTTTTTAACATCCCGATATTGTAATAAGTGTAAGTAGGTTATTAGGATGTTCTTTGTTATCGTCAAAGTATCGGTTTTTCTTTTGCCGACGGGATGTAAATACTTCCCTTATATTAAATACCAACAACTACAGAGTGAGAGTGATAAAAAATGGCTGAAAGTCACGTGACAACTTTTGTTCCATAATAATGTTTAAATTATATTTCAATTTTCCATAATTTATCAAAACTATATTCCGTATATGAAAGATGATGACAGGTGTATGACATTTCATTAATATCATTGCTGTACGTTAATTCATTTGATATTTGTTTTTAAAAAAGTAATTTCTTTTCATTATGGCTTTTAATGAAGATGGTGACAAATTATTTCTTGAAGCATACGGTTCGGGTGAACGTAAAGAATGCGATTCTTATTATTATTCTTATGACAAAAGCTACGCCCATGGAAATAGTAATGATGTCATACTAAGTAAGCAGCAAATGTCAAATTCGTATGGAGTGGCACGCTTCAGCCATTTTTGATCACTCTGAAGATATTTTAAACCTGTGTGAAATATTTGCTCATTCTTATAATTATAATTTTGAATTTAAATTCTTTCAAATTGTCCTTATTTCATAATCCATTTAACGGTTACTATTGACTTGTCAAATGTTACTAAGTTTATCCCGATAGTTTCAACCCGGTTGAAATTCGATCCAGTCGAATTTCAAGGGTAACTCTACCGTTTATCTCGCTGCTGTTATAGCGGGTCGAGTGAACCCGATTGAAAATGTTGGCGAAATGTCAATTTATTTGGTTATGTTTACTTGATTTTTGCGGACGAATATAATCGAAAATGGAATAGGAACAAGTAATGACATGACGCACATATTTTTAAAATAAAAGGTTACCAATGAAAAATAAAACAGGAAGTTTTGACTGGTGGGAAAACATTGTGCTACAATTTACAAATTCAGATTAGATAGAAAATTTTAGAGTTTCTAAAAGCACTTTTAATTATATTTGCGAGGTACTAAATAGGTACTAAATTGAAACCAAAATATAATTTTTTAACCGATCCTTCTAAAATTGTAAGAATATGGAGTATTCTAAGCTTTTTTCTGTGCATAAGATCTAGAATTTTCATTTCCTTCATTAAGGACAGAAAATACATTACTTCCTTATTCTGTTATAAATGTTTCTTTTTGACATAATTCAATTCTAATCACACACAATTTGACTGTTAAAATGCAACTGACAGATAACCTCAGTGAATCATACTTCGATCGAGTTGAGCGTTTATCCCGTAAAGTCAATCCGGTCGAATAAGCTCAACCCATTTGTATTTTAGTCGAGTCGAGTTGAAAATTGCAATCCGGTTGAATTGCGTTTATTCCGATCATTTAATTTCATTGAAACTATCGGGATAAACGATATATATATATATCGTACAAATGCGATGGGGTTTACCCAGAAAGAGGGATTGATTATAATGATTTGTTACAAAGATTCAACTTTCAATCAGTTAGTCATCGTAGAGATATTCACTCGATTATATTCCTAGCGAAATTAATCCAACACAATATAGATAGCTCTTACATATTGCAAAATATAAATTTTCAAGTACCGCGTCAGGCATCTCGTCAAGTTATCACTTTTTATTGTGCTAAAGCACGAACAAATATCTTGACCTAAACTCCAGTGTACGTGATGTGTAAAAATGCAAATATTTATATAAATGAATTTGATATATTTTTACGACACCGCCAAATAAAATATATTCAGTTTTGAAAACATTATAATTATGCCAATAAATTATAATGCACCTTTTTATATATGTATATTGCATGATTATTTTCTATTATTATTGTTATTATTATTATTAATTCATTTGTTTGTACTATTACTGTTAGTTTGTCATTGTTCTTTGTTTTTGTCCTGTAATTGAAGTAAAACTGTTAGGCAAATAAACTCATTATTATTATTATTATTATTATTATTATTATTATTATTATTATTATTGTTATATGACAGATGAGAGCGTTTTTCTTCTTAAATTTTCTACGGAAATGAACTACTAAGATTTGTTTTAATGTATCAATTTTCAACGGTATTCCTTGACATTTTTAGCAGTCAAAATGAACAGGTAAAAAATAAATCATCAGGAGTAGAAAATGTTTTATGTAACTCGAGAGGTATACATACCGTGTGTCTGTCTTAAAGGTGTACATAGGAGATTAACATGGGAAATCAGTTTTTTGCAATTTCCTGCTCGCCTAATTATTTTAAGCAAAAACGCGTCAAATAAAAGTTTTAGGGCATAAAATTCTGCATCTAAATCAATAAACAGAATTACTTTTACATGCTTTGTAACGACAGAAATTAATTATGAAAATGTTAAAAATTACATAGAAAATATCGACAGCCATGGAATTGAACAAAAAAATAAATAAATGCTTGACGTTTTATCTGTCACAACGTAAGTTAACTTATTTGATGTTTCTGACAATTTAATAAAACATCAAGCATTTATTTATTTTTTGTTCAATTCCATGGCTGTCGATATTTCCAACGTAATTTTCGACATTTTCATATTTAATTTCTGTCGTTACAAAGCATGTAAAAGTAATTCTATTTATTGATTTAGATACAGAATTTTATGCCCTAAAACTTTTATTTGACGCTTTTTTCCTTAAAATAATTAGGCGAGCAGGAAATTGCAAAAAACTGATTTCCTATGTTAATCTCCTATGTACACCTTTAAGATAGACACACTGTATATCTTTCACTAGTCTCGGACTTATTTGCAAGCTCTCGCTCTTACTTGGGTGGCAAATAAGTCATCCTATCCTGTATCATAAATAAATATTAAATGAAATATAAATCACTCACCACTTAGTTTACGGAACGACCTGACAATGGGGTCCCAGATATCATCTCCGTTTGCAAGGTCCACGTATCCCTCAGGTCCTAGAAGCAAACAGTATTTAAATAACTATTTCGCGATACTTGTTACTGTGCATTTAATTCGTAGTTACTAACATATAAGTGGTCAATAACATATGCTTATTATTTTTCCTTGACGACGGATCTTATATAGAGTGGGGTCTGGAAAATTCCTTTTTTGAAGACGAAAAATCCGATGTGGCCAGCACATTACCTTCCGTCAGTTGTGCGTCAGTTCTATGTATATTGTATAAATGTCATACAGAAAGTTCCTTGCAAAAGATTAGATTTCTTGTACATTACCGTAAGGCAGCTGTATGTATTTTATACAAATTCCATACAGAAAGCAAAAGATCCTATATTTCCAGTAAAATTATAACACATACATACTGTCAACTGCACTTGACACTGACACCTTTCAATCAGAATTTTCTTAATACATCAGCTGTCTCCAAAGTTATGGCATAGCTAGCTAATATATGATATTTAATTTCTTTATAATTTTTTAACTCTTTATTCATTTAATATGAAATATAAAATACATTCAAATCGCATAGAGAATAAAATATTCTTTAATATTTATAATAACATCAAATGTGAAAAAATGATATTTAACATCGTTTTTTCAAGAAAAACTGTTAAAATCTTCAAATGAGGGTACTTCCGGTTGACCAATTCTAACCAAAATCTAATCAGCTCTTCACATGGATGTAAAGAAGAGGAATACGAAAGAATTATAATTTTTTGAATTGTAGTATGGAAGTTATCGTAGACGAAAATTTTGTTACACACACACACAGACACACATACACACACACACACACACACACACACATACAGACATCATCGTAAAAATAGTAAAATCGTGTTCTAGGGACCCTAAAACGTGCTTATTCATCAAAAACTCATCACCGAATTTTTTGACCAAAGACAATACCTTCCTTACCTAAAGGTGATGGAAGGTAAAAAAATAAAAAGAATTGCTGATAGACAACATTTATTTTTGGATAATGAAAGAATATAATTTCAAATTTTAAATCATGCTGTTTTAAGCACAACAACTTGAAAGTGGTGGCCACCGTTCTCTATGCATTATTACAATTATAAAACGTGAATAAATATTTTGATAGCGGTTGTATTTCTTCCCTTATTTTAATAAACAACAAACTCCTACTATAACAAACTTGTACTCGTATAGAGTGTCTTTTATAATTAATACTGCAAACAGTACATTTCAGCAAAACATCTCCACATGTAGAATAACTTATTACAAAGTCAAACATAATGAAATTCTATCCAAACTCCACTGTTAATTGTGTTTAACTTGTGTCCGAGTGGTTCACATTTCATATAGAATAGTCTGGGTGTTTTAAACCATTATCCTACATGTCTCTTGCGTGTGTGAAACTAATGGTTTTGTACTTTAAGAAAGAGCATTTGTCATAGGTTTTCTTTTTATGTACACAAGCTTTTAAGAAGTACTGAAGCTATAAGAAATAAACAGAGCACAATCATTATCAACTGGACAATGTAACAATCATAAATAAAATAATATATTTGTATTGTTCTGTTTTCTGACAGATTTCAAGAAAAAACATGTCTTTTACCTCTCGCTACTCTTGGTAAGGGAAGTATAGGGATCGTGATAAAAATCGCATATTTTTAAAACTAAAATCGACGTGTTTTAGCATTTTGGAAAAATCCATTGAGTTCGCTGGTTTTAAAAATATTTCATACTTTAATACCACACTGTATATGGAAAGGAACTCTATGTAGGTATATATTTAAATTAATTAAAATTAAATGGCGGGAGGTATTGTGTTATCCACATCAGATTTTTACCTCCCGCTACCCTTGGTAAGGAAGGTATAGGGATCGTGGTAAAAATCGGATAACGAAATGACCACGTTTTAAGGTCCAAGAATCCATTTTAACATTTTCACAATGATGTCTGTGTGTATGTGTGTATGTGTGTATGTGTGTATGTGTGTATGTGTGTATGTGTGTGTGTATGTGTGTATGTGTGTATGTGTGTATGTGTGTATGTGTGTATGTGTATGTGTGTATGTGTGTATCCTCCACTCTAACTCAAATACTATTATTCAGAAAATTTTGAAACCTTGTTTTTCGAACTTTTTCTGTAATGGAAAGAGCCCATTAGATTTTGGTGAAAATCGAAAAACCGGAAATGGCACTTTATTAGAAGCTCAAAGTAGTTTTTTTTTCGTAAAATACCTTTAAATGTTATTTTTTTGAGATTAATGTTATTATAAAAATTAAAGTTTATTAAACTTACTATAGATTTGCATTAATACTTTTTCTATTTATTTTATGAATAAATTTATAAAATTATCTATAATATAAATCCCAGAGCCTACGCTTTAAACAAACAAAACGCAGTTATTCAAATGTATGTAACTGCCAAATAAATGTCACTATCCAAGAACTAATTATTTCAAAGTAATATTAGTAACGTTTTAAAAAGGAAAAAGTAAATAGAACAATAGAAAAGTAATTCAATTCAGTTTCCAGCATAAGTAAATATGTAGATTAATAAAAATTAACGATTCACAAAAATGTTTAAGCTAATCCTCATTTTTGGATTAGTGAATTCTATTCTATCCCGTTATTTAAAATATAATCTTCATATTATTATAGCTCCGGTGGCTCAATGGTTAGATCAACGCCTCATGTCATGAGTGCCCTCGGGGCTCTGGATTCGAATCCCACTAAGGCATGGATGTGTGTGAATGTGAACCCACTCTGTAATTGGGATTTAATTCTGTTGCGGGGTTAAAAAAGGTAGTTACTTGGATTAGATTAGACTATATTTTAAGAAATAAACTCAAAATTAGAGTAAAATTCGCTAATCCAAAAATAAGGATTAACTTAATCATTTTTGTAACTCGGGTTGTAAATGGCGGGAAGTATTGTGTTCGCCACAACAGATTTTTTAAAAATATTTCATACTTTAATCCCACAATGTATATGGAAAGGAACTATGTAGGTATATATTTAAATTAATTAAAATTAAATGGCGGGAGTTATTGTGTTATGCACATCAGATTTTTTGAAAAGGTTTGAAGATTGAATAAACTCTAGTGTTATTACAATTAAAATAGAGTAATTACTGCATCAGTCTGATTAGTAAACAATTTAATTAAAACAATAAAATGAATTCATTATAAGAAAATAAACTCAGCTCTTCTGTAATTAAGCAAATATTGCATTTTCCTATTCCAGGAAAACAAACTCAACTACTATAAGTGATTCAATTTAGAACAAATTCTATTAGACAACTATTGGAATAAAGAAGGAAATACTGCTCGTTTTGGTCTAGCAATAAAGAGAATTTTTATGGCGCTGCCACCAAAAAGTTGAGAACTCGTTAGTACCTCTAACATTCTTTAAAAATACTTCACACATTCCTACTGTTTTTAATGTGTGTTAAAAAGTTTTCAATACGAGGAAAATTCAATATCTGAATTCTTTTCAGCTGGCAATTGCCCTAAATAAAATGTATCATCTACAAAATGTATTTCATAGCTACCATTCAAGAATTTAGAAATATAGTTATAAACAATGAAATAGCTATTTATGTAATAAGTTGCGAAAGAAATGTGTTTTAAGCACGCGACGTGAAAATTATCCTACGAGGCGTAGCCGAGTTGGATAACACGTCTAGTGCTTAAAACACGATTTCGCAACGTATTGCATACAAGATTTTTTATACTAGCGTTTTAAAACAGATTATTTATATTTATTCTCAAATGTCAACATTTTGAATTTTTCAAAATTTAAAAGTAGGCAGGCATCAGTTTCATCTTTTTGTTGCTATGGGATTCAACATGTTGTTTAATAAACATTGATGTCAACGTGCTCGGTATATAATTTTTCTTGAGAATTTTTGGCAATAAATTTACTTAAAATGAGTGACTCAGAGATTGACTCTGATATTGAAAATGGTGCTGCAGAGACTGCATTGGCTACACTGGTTCCAGGAAAATCAAAAAAATTGTATGAAGAAACTTACAAAAAATTTGACAGTTGGTGTGCGGAGAAAAACGTTGGGCACCCAAATGCTAAAGAATATACCGGGCATTGCTTTCAGCGGTGTTCTGCAACATTTTTGGCTAATTCGGGAGCAGACATTACAGTGCTCAAGCGACATGGAGGGTGGCGTTCAAGTTCTGTTGCTGAAGGTTACGTTGAAAATTCTTTGGAAAATAAGAAAGAAATTTCACGAAGAATTTTGAGAGACAAAGAAACAGCAATTAAAAAAATAAAAATTGTCGACAAAGAATCAGAATCCAGCAGCACATCTACTTCAGTTTCTACCCACATTGAAGTTAACCAAGAAGAAGTATTAAGAACGACATTAAATGTTCAATTTAGTAATTTAAGTAATTGCGCTGTAAATATTTATCATATATAATATCATGAGTGGTAAATTTTTGCCGGAAAAATTTTCAGATTGTTACGAGAGCCGGTTGCCTAGCAATTTATTGAGTGACATTGACAAAAAAAATCACGAGTTGTTAAACGAGTGATTTTTTGATCAATGTCACGAGATAAATTGGCAACAGGCTCGAGTAAAGCAATAGGAAAATTTTTCCAGGATTAAAATTAACCACGAATGGTATTCGGATGACTATTTCCAAAATAAAAATCAGGTAATCATTTATATATTCTTTTTCTTGACAAAAATCTTATAATTTTTATTGTGTTTTGAGGTGTTATATTTAAGTTTGCTTCTTTAACGTTTTAAATAGATTCCTGTCCGAATCGACTAGTTTTTATTAAAAACTGATAACAATGAAATATACACACTTTGACAGGTATGTAAACAATATGTTTCTAAAACGTCAAAAAAATTTCGCATATCAAAACTCACTTACTAGTAAAAATACGACATCTTATTGGCTTAAAGGGCGCGAAAAATTTTTCGTGACGGTATTTTGTCAAAATGAAACTTGGTAACTAGGTAGAATCCTGATCTTGGATTGGCTTATAAATTTATGAGTGACATAGTCATAAATAAACAGTTATAATAGGTATTTAGTACTTTTACTTTGACGCATTAAACTGTCATTTTTAAGCACTAGTGCTTAAAAGTTCTTCATTTAACAACGGAAATGACAATCGAAAAGTTGCTGTTATAATACGCTAGTATAAAAAAACTTTTCCGCTATCAATATGAAGTTATATTTTGCAATTTTAATTATTTACAAACTTTCCTGTTATGTTGAATACTATTCCTGGGCCATATACATTTTTTTATTCTTGTTGGAATATGTTTAGTATGTAGTGTATTTCTTGCCGGCTGTGTAGTTTAGCGCAGACACAATAGCGAAGTTTCAATAGAGCGGGCACCCAAGACAGTAATATTTCGCGCATAGTTAAGATATTAGTTGGAGATGCTGAGAAAAAGACGAGAGCGCCAAGCGGCACACAACAAGAACGTGACAACCAATTAGAGGGCCTGGAACTTAGCCAGAGCTCTTTCTCAGAGTGATCTATCGATATACTCCAGATTACTACACCAATACTAATTTGTTACATGTGTCAACCTATATAATAATTATTCACGTAGTCTTTTATTACAATGATAAACTTCTTTCCGATTTTTTGGTGGCTGCTTATTGATTAAATACGAGGCAAGATTTTTTGAAAAAAATATTATCTGGGATTTGAAGCCAGGACCTCCTATTTCGGCGATTAAATCTTTGCTATATTTTCTTCGATTGTTGAAATGTTAGGATGCCCGACTTTTTTGCCATCTTCTATATTTTCACGGCTCTTTTGAAAACGTTTATACCATTCATTACTAAACTGTGATACCAACATAATAAAAACGAATATAGCAATTGACAATTACTAAACTTTTTGGTAACTTTGATTGAAGAAGTTCCTTCTCACAAAATAAAATGTCGCTTTTAATAGGTATATCGTACACTGTTTTTACCTCCCGCTACCCTTGGTAAGGGAGGTATAGAGATCGTGCTAAAAATCGCATATCGAGATTTTGGTAAATGAGCAAGTTTTAAGGTCCCTAGAATCCAATTTTAACATTTTCATACGGCTGTGTGTATGTGTGGGTGCTCCGCTCTAACTTAAATACTATCATTCTAAAAATTTTGAAACCTTGTATTTCTACTTTATTCTAATATGGAAAGAAGTTCTTAAACTTTGGTGAAAATCTGACAACCGGAAATGGCACTTTACTTAAAGCTCTAATTATTTTGTTTACCTTATGTGCTTTTGTTTTTTAGTAAATCAAATAATAGTTCTATGTTAAATGTTGTGGCGACCTTGGCCAGTATTTAATTTTCAAATAACTTCGTAACTATTAGAAATTGAGAAAAACGTTTCATTTAAAATTTTATTGTTTTTTTAAAGTCTATTTACTGACGTAGACAAAATTTTGTTCGATCACTATCTTTGTCAGTTTTTTTCGGTTTTTAGCTTTTCTCAGAAACAGTTAAGATCAGTCCTATGTTGATTAAGCTTTTTTACTTATTTTGGTTAGTACTATAAGCCCTTAAAAAAATTTACAGCATTTTTGGAATTTGAATTTATTTTAACATGCAACATATGATTAATCACTTCCATGGTTAGACACTACTGTCAAAATATGGCAGCAATGTAATATTGGTCCATTTTAAGATGCAACATACAAAATTTGTAGTTTTGTATTATTAATACTAATTACCAATAAATTAGACTACATACGGTTAACAAAAATTCAAAACTTTAATGTAGCACATCTTAACAAACTTTCGCTTACAAACATACATACATTTTTTAATGTAATAAATGTTCAAAAATAAGCTTATTCACACTGAGACAATATTCTTAGTCGGCAGTTAAAGAATTGTCATTTGTGATGTGTTCTGGAGGTATCTCCTGTGCTGCAATACTATTTATAATGTTGCATTTTAAAATGGACAAATATTACAATGCTAACATTTTTGACAGTAGTGAGTAACCATGAAAGTGATTAACCATATGTTGCATTTTAAAATATATTCTCTGTATTTAATGGGTCAATTCTGTTCACATCTGTAAATCTTACAGATCTGTAAATTTGTAAATAATAGACAAAATCGCAACGAATTCTGCACTCATATGTATAATTTTATATTAACCAACAAAAACAGATGTGCTATTATCAGGTTTTTACAGATTTACAGATCTGTAAGACTTACAGATGTAAACAGAATGACCTATAAATTTATAATAATTAAATGGCGGGAGGTATTGTATTGGCCACATCAGATTTTTTTTGTAATAATATATATATATATATATATATATATATATATATATTAGGTATATAATATACATATTAGGTGCAGTGAAAATTCTGCATGAAAATATGTGTTGCCTAGAAACTGGATGAGTTTGTTTTGATAGTAATTTGACAAAAAGTGCCCATTATACCTACCCACAGATGGGTCAAGTTTCCAACTTTTCTCGGACCTAATAGAGACTACTACTAGACAAAAATACCGTCTTCTCTCTAATTCTTGTATTGCAATTTTCAAGGCCTGGACTGTTACTGTATATATATATATATATATATATATATATATATATATATATATATATATATATATATATATATATGGTTTTATACAAATCAAATCTTCTTTAAAATGTGTGGGCGACTGTAGTTTTCGAAAAATGTCATGTATTCAGCCGCTGATTACTTAGAAATGATTATAATTTTCGGAGAATGTGGACGTAATGCCAGAGAGGCAGCACGAGTCTACGCGGAACGTTTTCCTTATAGAAATCTTGTGGATCATAAAGTGATATTGAGAGCCATCGCAAGGACGCATGAGACCGGTCAAGTTATGCCAAATCAAATGACAATAATATTTTCGTTTAACACATTTTACACAGCTGCTACAACACGTTGCACTGTACGATATAAATGATGATCTCGGATGACACCTTCGCTAACCTAAATTTGTTGACAGTGAAAAGTCAACTCTAAAGTATCAAAATTACAGTAAGTCAAACAAATTTTGTAACTCACTAGTAGTATTTTTAAAACGTATCAACCAGTTTTATTTTGTAATAATATCATCACACCTCAAGATATCCTTCCGGGATTGGTGGATTAAAAAGTCTTGTAACTCCGTTATGCAAGCAGCGGCAAATTATTTTCTTCTATTTGTTGGCAACCTATTGTCGTCGGCAAGTGTCAGTTTCGTCTGGGGCGCGAGTTGTGAGACACCCTATATATATATATATATATGAAAGTCCACCTTCAATCCATTGGTAGGACAAATAATATAATTTCTCTAGAAAATGGATATTCATCTTTTTTCCCCTGATTCTTCAGTTATTCGAGTTCATTAACTATCAAAATGTAACTGATATTCTAGAAGTTTGCAAGCATTCTGGTTATATTTAGAGTATAATGTATGTCTATTTATCACTTGTATATGGCGGCTTAGATAATTTAAACCTCGCTGAAAAGTTATGAAAATATGTAGTGAAAAACTTGCGTAGAGGGAATAATTTTTACAGGGAGATAAGAGTATCCATCTTTCAGGCTACGGTTGTAATTTATCGTGTAGGTTTCAGGTATTCCTGAAATCCCTGCCCTGTACTTGCACACAGATAACGCCCCTGCTTCCTGCAGGAAAACCCTACAACCCTCCCGCAGGAAAGCTGTCCTGCCATTTTTTACTGCCGTTTATGTACCACCAAACAAAGACGAGTTAATTGATCGAATAAAATTCTTTTTTATACAAAGGTTTTCGACAGACAACAAGAAGAACTGGAGCACATAATATATTTTGGCGTCCTAAGAGAAATATAATATTCAATTTGGCGCCCTAAGAGAAATATTTATAAATAATAATAATATTTATTTTGATCAATATAGAAGAATATAGAACTTGGCCTAACTGCTTGCCTAGTGATTACATTGGACGCCTGTTTCACAAAAGGCCCTTGGAGCGATTGGCCCTTTGCTTCATATTAACGCACGGCCCTGAGAGCAATGCATCATTTTTCATCTTTATGTACACTCACTTAAATACTTTCTGTTTCATATTTAAACTGAATGTTTAGGAGACCATGGGGTGTATTGTGTAAAAAAAACTGTTAATTTTAACATGCACTTAAAAAATTATATTTTAACATGACTGTTAACAATAAATTCATTTTTTGGTATTCTCTACGCGAAAATTTGACACTGCTGTTAAAATCATAAATTTTAACATGTCTGTTAAACACCAGAATGAAGTGATCAACAAGGCAGAAAAAAGGCATGTCTTTTCTAAAGTCATGTAGTTAGTAACCATAACACAAATAAATAAACATGATAAAAAGAGTAAACAACTGTCAGTTTATGTGTCACTTTGAAATTTTAGAAAACGAATCTGTCACTTTGAAATTTAGAAAAACGAATTGAAATAATGCTTCGGAAAATAATTAAAAATCTGCTGTATAATCATGTCTCATTTTTAGGTTCAATATTAAAAATGAATTACATTGAAATTGTAAATAATTAAGTTATCATTAGGTATGTAAAATTTCTTCTCCTTGATCCTCAGAATCGACAATCCAAAATGTTAAGTTACGTCGGTTTGACGAACAAGACAAGAATTAGCAATTTTAACTGTATTTAATACCTACATTATAATAAAGAACTATGTTTTACGATACATCTAAATCGTGCTCTCGGTATACCATTCACAGGTTCAGTCTTTCTCGAATTACGTTAATTAAATATTCCTACTGGCATCACGTTGTGATACACAAAGACATATGATGGAACGGGTGACCGTTAGTAAATAAAATACTTCGTAAAACAGTTGTATATTTTATTAAATATCACCAAAATATTTTTTTATATTCATCCATGGTAATTTTCTTTCGTTTTCTATTTCATTTTCATTAATTAGAAGTGCAAAATAGTCAAATGCTGTGATAATTTTATTGTATAAACAGATGTTAAAATTTTAAAGGCATCGATTTGAATGACGTTAAAATATACAGTTGTAACACCTAATTTTAATACGGGTGTTAAAATTTTAACAGAATTGATAGTTACGGAATACAAAATATATTTTAACAGCAAGTTTATTTTTAACATACTGTTTAAAATTAACAGTTTCCTTACAGAATACACCCCCATATACTTTAATTTCAAGAATACAAATTTGAGTGACAAACAGTAGGGGAAGAGTAATGCATTATTTTTCATCTTTATGTACACTGAGTTAAATACTTTCTGTTTCATATTTGAACTGAATATTTAGGAGACCATGGGGTGTATTCTGTAAAGAAACTGTTAATTTTAAACAGTATGTTAAAAATAAACTTGCTGTTAAAATATATTTTCTATTCTGTAACTATCTATCATGTTAAAATTTTAACACCCGTGTTAAAATTAGGTGTTAAAACTGTGTATTTTAACGTCATTCAAACCGATGCCTTTAAAATTTTAACATATGTTTGGACAATAAAATTATCACACCATTTGAATATGTTGCTCTTCTAATTAATGAAAATGTAATAGAAAACGAAAGAAAATTACCATAGATGAATATAAAAAATATCTAGGTGATATTTAATAAAATATACAACTGTTTTACGAAGTATTTTATTTAATAACGGTCACTCGTTCCATCGTATGTCTTTGTGTATCACAACGTGATGCCAGTAGGAATTTTTAATTAACATAATTCGAGAAAGATTCACAACTGAACCTTTGAATGATATACCGAAAGTGAGCACGATTTAGATGTCTTGTAAAACATAGTTCTTTATTATAATGTAGGTTAAATGCAGTTAAAATTTCTTATTCCTGTCTTGTTCGTCAAACCAACGTAACTTAACATTTTGGATTGTCAATTCTGAGGATCAAGAAGAAGAAATTGTGCTTGCCTAATGATGACTTAATAATTTGTAATATCAATATAATTAATTTTTAATATGGAACCTAAAAATGAGACATGATTATGCAGCAGATTTTTATTTATTTTCCGAAGCATTATTTCCATCCGTTTTTCTAAAATTTCAAAATGATAGATTAGTTTTCTAAAATTTCAAAGTGACACAAACTAACAGTTGTTCACTCTTTTATCATGTTTATTTATTTGTGTTATGGTTACTTGATCACTTCATTCTGGTGTTTAACAGACATGTTAAAATTTATGATTTAAACAGCATTGTCAAATTTTCGCGTAGAGAATACCAAAAAATGAATTTATTGTTAACAGTCATGTTAAAATATAATTTTTTAAAGGCATGTTAAAATTAACGTTTTTTACAGAATACACCCCCATATACTTTAATTTTCAGAATACAAATTTAAGTGACAAACAGTAGGGGAAGAGTATTACATTATTTTTCATCTTTATGTACACTCAGTTAAATACTTTCATATTTCAATTAATTGTAAAATATCTAGTTGATGTTACGAGATATTTTCAAATTTGATGCTGTGTAAAGATTAATAAACACTATCTTAACTTACTGGGTGTATAAATATCTATTAAATGTTGTATTTAGAAATCATATAAAAATTCTTGCAACAGTCCTATTGTGAAATATTTTTGGATAAAGTGTAATGAAAAATAATTGGACTAAATTTGATTTCCAATCGAAAATAATTTTTTCATCGTCAGTGTAAATAAAAATCAATATTTAATTAAGAGCAGTGAAATGGATGGAATGCGTTCCAAATAGAATTACGGCGCTAGTGTAAATAATCAGAACGTTTTGACATTTGGCTGATTTTATCACTTTTATATTGTGATTATCCGGCAATCAAAAGTGCAACGATTCAACGTTTTATTATTATTCGCCATTTTGTCATTCCATGTTTTTATACCAATTTCATTTAGATTACATACACACCGAATAGTTAAATAAATAATATATTTAATTGTTAACATGAATTTTGCATGAATTGATAGTAAAAAGTCAAATACTACATACCGTAAATATTAATCTTATAAATTATATAAAACATAAAATAAAAATAAAGTTATTTGCAAATGAATGTTTTGGAGAGGGCATTCGGTGCAGCAGTGTTGCCAGATGTGCTAGATCATTATCATACAAATTTTATTTAAATATGTTTATTAGTATTTAATATATTTATTTTATTTTATTGAAGGGTGTTGCAAAAAATTTTATATGCCTTCTAAATATTAAATTTAAAAATATATCATTATTTAAATAGCCTCAAATTTGAAAATATCACCAAATATCCGTTAGATATTTTATAATTAATTTTGGAAATTTAGATATTTTGAAAAAGTCACGTGATCTGAAACAGAATGTGACATCACAACACATACATCTTCATCGGCTCCAATTGGTCCCTTATAGTGTCAATTCTTTGTGTTTTGTTACAAGTGCTAATAAAATAATATATTGTCAAAGTTGTCAAACAAGTGTTAAACTTTGGTTTGTGTTAAATAATAAAAAATTCAATATAAAATGAGTAATTTACAGTATCTTATTGTGCCTTCTTGTAAAAATGCGCTAGGAACAAACCTACTATTGAATTTATAAATATGTCAAAAGATGCGAAGAAAAGAAAATTGTGGCTGGAAGCAGTAGGTCGAAGAGCTGATGGTTGGGTTTTTACATTTTATTTTACCTTAACTCTTTAACACACCTTATTTCGGCAACAGTAAAACCGTCATTTTCTGATTTAAATTCAGCCATCATCCAGCCTTCGGTTTTCGGTAAACTGTACGACTTAGCTTGAGTGTATTCTGTATTAGCCATTATTACTCATTTATAATGGAAAATGTCAACGTCAAATGTCAAATTAGAAGTTTGTTATTAACATGTGACAAACTATCGCCTACGTTTATTTATCTAAATAACAAAAATAAATGTAGATCATGGAGAAACTGTTTTTCTATTGGCTGTGAATGACGTAATGTATGTGCTTCTACGACACAGGAGTGGGGGGTTGTTTTTCACGACTATTTTTGGCGCCAATATTCGTATTTAATTATTTACGATAATAACAACAAATTATTAAAATAATAATTATTAATAACAACAATTTTGCATAAACTTTCATTTAAAATACTTTTTGAAAAATGTGAAACAGTCTCATTATGCATTATTGTCATAATGTACCTATTGTAAAAATCAGGATCTTTTTGTTCTTATTACTTCCTTGTACAAAGTAAAGGAAGTATTGTAATCGCGAAAAATTTCGGTTTTGAGATTTCAACGGAAATATCCATTTTGACCATCCCTGAATCCATTTTGACTAATTTCGTCGTGACGTCTGTACGTACGTACGTGCGTTTGTATCTCGCATAACTCAAAAACGGTAAGCCGTAGAAAGTTGAAATTTTGTATTTAGGACTGCTATAACATCTAGTTGTGCACCTCCCTTTTTGGTCATTACATAATTTCTAGAAACGGTACTTTATTTGAAGCCTATAATAGATTTTAATGAAAAACTATCTTAAAATATAATCTAACACTTTTCAAATTTGGTATATAAGACTTTTATGTCAATTGGAATAACATAGTAGATTTAGGTTAAAACTGTCTAACCGGAAGTGACATATTACCTGAAGTTGTTAACAGTTTTTCTTCAATAAAATGGTTTCATTTTGATTTTAGAAATAAATGCTTCAAGTAAAATTTTTAGAGAATTAAATTCTGTGTCTAGCACATCAAGTATTATTAAATTAGCCCTTTGTATAAGCGAGATATGTATATTTAAAACTTATATACTTTTTGGTTTTTGTAATGAAGCTTGCTATGGATTAGGACAAAAAATAACAAAAAAATAAAAAATAGATTCTAATGTCAAATTACGTCAAATACTTGCAATTTTATACTTGGGCCTATACTTCATATTGGTCTTGTGTCACTTGTGTACAAGGAAGTCGTGTGGTGTCCACATCAGATTTTTTTTTATCCAATAAAGGCTAATGTTATTTTTCGACAATCAACATTTTTTCTAGAGAACACATGAACTATGACGTACTTGGTCCGTTTTAAGGGGCTTCACTTATTATAGAAAGCATATAAAACAAAAATTATTGCCAGATTTACTATTTATGGAGTTATAATTCTACCATCGGTTAAGCGTTGTTCACTTATTTAAATAACATCCTGTATCTAATGAAAAATATTTTGAAAGGGACAATATTAATTGTTGTTACAAATACTCCTTTTTAAAGTAATTTGAAAATTCCTCTTTTTATCTTCTGCCCTCGCTGTTTTATTTACGGTGAAGTTTGCTCAAATTTTTGTAACAAAATTTGAAAATTAAATTCCTAATATAATGCGGAAATAATGTGGTAGAGTTGTTTTTGTCGAGTGTAGCTTGCTATGTATGCACGCTGCGTCGTTGTTTTTATCCTGTTAACGTTGCCGTGGTTATGCCATGTACGTGGAAGTGTGAAATACTACCGGAAAGATACCACAAACAAGATACACCGAAAAAATACACTCTAAATTTATCTGTACAACTATAATTTTAAATAAAACTTCACACACTTAACGGATAATGAATAATTCAAGATAGTGTTATGAGTATATGAATAATACAGGACAATTTTCAAAATATGTATGAGCTCAGGATCATAATATTAAGTCTGGTTGATAGATCTTGAAGAAGGTGTAAGTGTATACCAAACGTCGGTTTTTTAAAGAATAAATGCTGTACGACTCAGATTTCAGTAGCTGAAAGCACGATGTATAAATACATATAAGAGGTGGGTCAATTTTTAATATATTACGTAATTTAACCGCGGTGAGCAAGGTTCTGGTTAAGCGTTCCGGAATGTAACCAAAACATAATTTCAGGATCGAAGTTCCATTTTGGAATGTGGTTCCTGAAAGTTTTGGTTACTTTTTCGTGGTCAAATCGACCTCAACTTTTTTGTGGTTATTTTCTTATTTCTTATAATATAATAAATAAAATTGTATAAACATATAATTATTATTAATATATACTGATATGTATAATATATACGTTAGTATAAAATAGACGAATAGAGTTACGTTGTCACTTATTTCTAATGATGCGATCGTTCCGCTTTACCGACACAAATTAACCAAGATGTTCCGAATCAAAACCACTTTTCAATAACCATAACCTAACCACGTGGTGGTTAAGTTACGGAACATACTATTTATGTACATATTCGATAAAACGTACAAATATCGAAAATACTATTTCGCTGAAGTTTATAAATCAGGAAAAACATCCAATAAAGAAACAATTCCGATTCACCATCCTTCGCAAAACATTGTTAATGCCTGGCGGAAAGTTATACCCTCTCCAGCTAATAAAATCCTTGGTACTAAATATTGTATTTGGCAAAAGCATTTTAAAAATGGAGATATTGTACAAGAATGAGAATCTGGCGATGTACGTATTTTAAATAATTAAATATAACATCATGGTTTATTACCCATTTCTGGGCGTACCAATTTGCTTTTATTTGCAGGTTTTGGTAATGACGATATATGTGTAATTGTAACTAAAACTATTATAATTACCCCTTAACCTTAAAATTAATTTTAATAAAAACTAAATACATATTTCGAGAACTAAGTTCTCATCATCAGCAGTACAACAAGGGAAAGTTAAACAGAATAGTCAAGATTACTCAACATGTCAACCATGCCAGAGGTCCTAACAACTCTCTTGACTACTCTGTTTAACTTTCCCTTGTTGTACTACTGATGATCAGAACTTAGTTCTCGAAATACGTATTTAATTTTTTTTAAATTAATTTGAAGGTTAACGGGTAATTATAATAGTTTTAGTTATATTTAACCTTAGACTCCATCTATTATTAATTTTTTTATGTATAATTTTAGTTGGAAACGTTTACTAAGCGTTACCTCACGGGCTCTCAAAGCTGCCATGGGGAACTTTTTTTACTGCCTTAAATTGTCCATTAGTAACATTTTAGCAGTGCAAAATTAAAATAAGTCAAAACATTGGTTTTGTCAAAGTGACACTGTTCTTGTCAAAAATACAAATCAGCTGATTCCAAGTACGTCAAGGACACCCGAGTCACATGTCTGCTCGCGCCCTATAGGGCGACCTTGAAGTGTTTTGAATCAGCTAAAGCGCATTGTTTTTAGGGGGAAAATGAACTGATCTTATCTCGTACTGAACTCAACTGAACTACTCCTAAAAAGAACAGTATATTTTTTAAAAAGACAAAATACATAGCAGTCACTCACACTAACGTGACATTGACATTCGAGATTATTTCAGGATCTATATGATCCTGTTTCAAAGAGCCGCTTTCTTAGCCGCTTTCTTTTTATCAAGAAGATCAACTCCAAGTAGCACACATCTACCCTAAATCGTTCTTTTTAAAAGGGGATAAATGATCTTGTACTATACAGTTTCTTCGTCCCCGCCCCCGCGAAACACCACCATTGAAACAGGATCATATATATTCTGAACTGATTCCGAATGTCAATGTCACGTCCATATGACTGACTGCTATGTATTTTGTCTTTTTTGTAAGTATTTGATATTAAAATGACATAAATAGAAGAAATTAATTAGTTTGAAACGTTATATCATGTTTCATTACCATAAGAAATACATCCATATTTAAGTACTCAAAGGTAAAAGAATTTAATATGTCAAAATAAAATCACATATACAACAGACTATAATCACAAGCAAATTCAGCATATTATTATATTATAAATATAATTCTATATATGTTTTTATTTTCTCCTTCTTATTTTAAAGAAAATATACTGTTCTTTTCGGAGTAGTTCAGTTCAGTAAAAGAAAGCGCGTAGGTGCTTCGCGGGGCGGCGACGAAGAAAATGGGTAGGACAAGATCATTTATTCCCTTTTAAAAAGAACGATTTAGGATAAATAAAAATTATAATTTTTTTTAGAGGCGCTGCATGTAAGATTAGAATCTCGGCATACTGATCGCCGACATCAATCTGTCAACAAAAATTGATGTTATCATACCTTCTATATTTATACACCGTGTTAAAAGTTTAAAATTATTTTGTACTGTACGAGTCTTATCATTCCTGATGTGTGTCTAAGTTCCTGAAGAGTTAAGTAAAAATTTATAGCGGTATCGGGTTGTCAATTTGGCACCTCCACCTCTTTTCTCCTTTGCCCCTTCTGTCGTTTCAATTAGTCGGCTCGGGGAGAACACGGCGCAACGCAGTTCAAGTGATTGAAACAGTTGATGGCGGCTTCCGGAAACAATCTTATCGACGTGCTCCATTTCCGCCGCTAAAAACATTATATTGGTAACACCTCACCACACACACTCACACATACACACGCCACATACAAGTAGATACTTAGAGAACTGTCCAAGAATTTCGTCTCTTACAAGAAGTATTAATGACTTCAAATGATAAGCTTTTTGATGGGCTGGATTCGAATTCAATTGATAACGCGTTGTCATCAAATTTTTGACTAATGAAAATTAATCTCCCTTAACGAAATTTGGCGATGACTATCTTCAATTTTTGCAATTTTTTCATCGCTGGTTGATGTGCTAAAACGCCCTGCTCTTTTGTCGTCTTTCACGTATTTATGGCCATTTTGAAAACGTTTGTACCATATATAAACGCTTAGTTTCGACATATCTCACGAAAAGTTTTTTCCAATATTTGCACCATTTCACTGCACTTTATACCATTTTTACCTCCCGCTACCCTTGGTAAGGGAGGTATAGGGATCGTGCTAAAAATCGCATATCGAGATTTTGGTAAATGAGCACGTGTGTGTGTGTGTGTGTGTGTGTGTGTGTGTGTGTGTGTGTGTGTGTGCGTGTGTGTGGTGCGTGTGCACGTGTGTGGTGTGTGTGTGTGTGTGTGTGTGTGTGTGTGCGTGTGTGTGGTGCGTGTGCACGTGTGTGGTGTGTGTGTGTGTGTGTGTGTGTGTGTGTGTGTGTGTGTGTGTGGTGTGTGTGGTGTGTGTGGTGTGTGTATGTTTGTGTTTGTGTGTGTGTGTGTGTGTGTGTGTGTGTGTGTGTGTGTGTGTGCGCGTGTGTGTGTGTGTGTGTGTGTGTGTGTGTGTGTGTGTGTGTGTGTGTGACAAAATTTTCTAATGGGATAACTCTAATACTAATACCGGAAGTACCCTCATTTGAAGATTTTAACAGTTTTTCTTGAAAAAACGATGTTAAATATCATTTTTTCACATTTAATGTTATTGTAAATATTAAAGAATATTTTATTCTCTATACAATTTGAATGCATTTTATACTTCATATTAAATGGATATAGAGTTAAAAAATTATAAAGAAATTAAATATTATATTTTAGCCAGCTATGCTATAACAGCTGCAAGAAAATTCTGATTGAAAGGTGTCACGGTCAAGTGCAATTGACAGTATGTTTGTGTTATAATTTTACTGGAAATATATGATCTTTTGCTAGAATCTTTCTGTAATGAATTTCTATAAAATACATACAACTGCCTTCAGATAATGTAGAAGAAATAGAATCTTTTATAAAAATATAATAATAATAATCATAATAATAATAATAATAATAATAATAATAATAATAAATACCTTTATTGGCGAATATTCAGCAATAGCTGTTCTTCCATATTAACCTTACATAATAATTATAATAACATGAACATAAAATTAGCAAATATAGCGAAGTGAACAGATAATAAGAGTGAATCAGAAACAAGAATATAAATAAGCAATCAATAATAAATAAGATACAATATTGTGGTAATGAGTACAAGGACTTCAAAGGAGTGACATGTCATTTTGTAGTAACATTTTTTTTTACATACTTAACAAAAGTAGCAGGCTAGAGAGAAATAATTGTGGGTGAAATCTTATTGAGAGTCGTAGGAATAGTATAAGAAAATGTGCGTTTAAACAATGCGGAATGAAACTTAGGGATGTGATATTTCAAATTATTCCTTAAATTACGGCTATGATGATTACTACGCATAGTTAATTTGTTATAAAGATACGAGAAGCTATATGCAAACATCTAGTCTGTTTCATATCCAACCAATTGAGCTCTTTTAAATAAGGCGAAACGTGTTCATGTCTTTGCAAGCCATTAACGAATCTAACACAGCAGTTCTGCGCACTTTTTGTATTCTGTTGGCATCAAAAAGAGTAATGTGTGGTCCATAAACTGTGTCACAATAATTAAATATAGATAATACAAGACTACTGGATAGAATCATACGGTTGTGTTTTGACAGGATGAATCTGTTCATATAGAGATTCTTTAAGGCAAGATAAGCTTTTTTAATCAACAAAAAAAAATCAATAAAATTATGACTCGTTCACTAGATGTTTAAACGCAGTGGTAGCTTGGCAACCCCACATCTAATCATGTGACGATTAATAATATCCTCAGTAGTTATACGAGCTATCGAGAGGAAAGCAGCCAATAGCTTAGTTGGTTAGAGCACTATCCCGGCAAGACAGGTGTCTCGGCTTCGAATCCCGATGGCTGACAATTATTCACAATTTATTTCATATATATAAACTGTTAACTCATTGTTAATATTAATACTATAGATGTACTATGTATGAGCGATGAGATTGATTAAGTAAAGTGTATATAAAGCATGCATATATTCCAAACAAACATTCGTCGAACATCGGCAATCAGAATATACCTCCCCGTTTGATTTATTTACATCTTATATTCGAAGGTTTTATTTGCTTTAAAAAGGTTGAACCCTTTTATCTTTACCTGGAAATCTTTCTACTTTCCTGACAATTCCTCCCGTATTTCTTGTCGGATTCCACACGAATATACAGCTTATACTGCCTCCCAAACTCCTCGTATGCTACAATATATTTTGGTTAATGTTTTATTAATAAACGCGCCATGTAAATCATTCTAATATATTGATCAGTTAATCTTGTTTGGAAATAAATCCTGTGATACTTAATAAGGACGAATCGAACAGGATAATCCTGGGAAGGATATGAGCTTATCAGGCTTCGTGTTGTTGAGGCCTTTTAAACAATGCAAAGGACAGTATCAAATGAAAACATGATTTTATGTATAGGTAATTTGTTTTGGAAATATGAATATGGTTTTAAAGCTTAACGTATGTAAATTAATATATAAATTTTGTGTGATATACTGCAGAAATAATTGATGAAACCACCATATTTTTTGTTGGAATTAAATGATATGTTTAATTGACATATGTGCATGTTGATTAAAATCGACACATTGTAAATTAAAATAAATATTTATATTAATTATTTAAAAGGGTAACTGGGTAACGGTAACTACTATACGAGAAACGTATGTTAATTTAAAAGTATATAATTAAATGTCAATTTGACGCGAGATGTCAAAAAACGACATCTAAAAAAATCTGATGTGGACATCACACGACTTCCTTGTACACAAGATCAATATGAAGATGAAGTATAGACTCAATTATAAAATTGCACGTATTTGACGTAATTTGACATTAACATTTTATTTTTTTGTTCTTTTTTGTTCTAATCCATAGCAAGCTTCATTACAAAAACCAAAAAGTATATAAGTTTTAAATTTACATATCTCGCTTATACAAAGGGCTAATTTAATAATACTTGATGTGCTACACGCAGAATTTAATTCTCTAAAACTCTTATTTGAAGCATATTTCTAAAATCAAAATGAAACCATTTTATTCAAGAAAAACTGTTAACAACTTCAGGTAATATATCACTTCCGGTTAGCCTGTTTTAACCAAATTCTGCTATGTTATTCCAATTGATATAAAAGTCTTATATACTAAATTTGAAAAGTTTTGGATTATATTTTAATATAGTTTTTCATTAAAATCTATTATAGGCTTCAAATAAAGTACCTTTTCTGGAAATTATGTAATGACCAAAAAGGGAGGTGCACAACTAGATGTTATAGAAGTCCTAAATACAAAATTTCAACTTTCTACGGCTTACCGTTTTTGAGTTATGCGAGATACGTACGTACGTACGTACAGACATTACGACGAAATTAGTCAGAATGGATTCAGGGATGGCCAAAATGGATATTTCCGTTGAAATCTGGAAACCGAAATTTTTCGCGAGTACAATACTTCCTTTACTTTGTACAAGGAAGTAAAAATCAAAACTTTTCTTCTTAAATATTATTTTAGAAATGGAAATAAATTAGAAAACGGTGAATGGCATTATACTGTATCCTTCTTTATTATTTTTCTCCTTAAAATTACATTTCAAGATCGATTTTGACAATTTGACTTTTGAATTGAATATTGATGAGACATACGTTTCTCTGTTCATAGCCTACTCCAAGTTAGGATTTATTTTGAACACACTGTAGTAAAAGACACTTATGGCCTGTTGCACCCCTGACGCTTAAATTTTAAGTGTTCTTCAAATTGGGTTGAAGGACGGGAACCATTTTGTAGAGTTATTAAATTGTTAAAAGGCCTTTAGGTTCCAATTTCTTTATTTATAAATTAACTTATTTGGACGTTTCGGGCGAATATCCGCCCATCATCAGCTAAATGAAAAATTTTGAAAGGACTTACAAAAAATGTTACAATCAGTAGAAGCAAATAAAAAACTTACAAATATGTTACAATGGCATTAAATGTTTGACATTAAGTTGTACACTATAAATGATATTCAAATTGGTAATATCGTATCGAAATAAAATGTCAAACGAGTAATTCAGTATTGATGTCAAAATTTCGATTTTAATTTTTTACCTTTCGCTACCCTTGGTAAGGGTGCTAAAAATCGCGTATCGAGATTTTGGTAAATGACCACGTTTTAAGGTACCTAGAATCAAATTTTAACATTTTCTTGATAATGTGTGTGTGTGTGTGTGTGTATGTGTATGTATGTGTGTATATGGATATGTGTGTATGTGTGTGTGTATGTATGTGTGTATGTGTGTGGTGTGTGTGTGTGTGTGCGTGTGTGTGTGTGTGTGTGTGTGTGTGTGTGTGTGTGTGTGTGTGTGTATCCTCCACTCTAACTCAAAAACTATCATTCAGAAAATTTTGAAACCTTGATTTCCTTCCTTATTCTAATATGGGAAGACGCCATTAAATTTTGGTGTAAATCAGATAACCGGAAATGGTACTTTACTCGAAGCTCAAAATAGTAAATAGTTTTTCTTCGAAAAATACCTTCAAATGTTATTTTTTCGAGATTTGTGTTATTATAAAAATTAAAGATTATTAAATTTTCTATAGATTTGCATAAATACTTTTTCTGTATATTATACGGATAAATTTGTAAAATTATCTACAATTTAAATTCCAGACCCTACGTCTTAAACAAGCACAACTCCTTGGTTACACAGTTCATATCACAAATGCATGTAACTGACATAAATGTCACTGTCAACGAACTAAACATTTCAAACTATACTTTGTTTCACGTAAGAAAATAGTGATGGGAAGATAGGTTCAGTTTGATTTTGGTTTTTTGATTGGGGAATATTCCGATATTATCCAATCAAACTGCACCTATCTTCCCATCACTATTGTCTTACGTGAAATGAAGTAATAATAATAATAATAATAATAATAATAATAATAATAATAATAATAATAATAATAATAATAATAATAATAGTAACGTTTTAAAAAGAAAATAGTAAATAGAACCATTGTTATATGGAATGTATTTTAATACAGTCTCCAGCAAACTAAATATGTAAGTATGTATATTTAAATTATTAAAAATTAAATAGCGGGAGGTAATGTGTTTGCCACATCAGATTTTTTGTTTAAGCCTAGCTGAAAATTTGAGTATCAACTGTATAACTTGGCATTAAATTCTTTATAATTTACGAGTAAATAATATAAAAAAATATTCAATTCTTCAGAAGTTGTTTGTGTTTCCGGTAAAATGAGATGGAAATTTCTATTATCTTTCCAGCTTTTCTTGTCGATAATAATAAATACATTTTCCAATATCCTTCAGACAAAAAGCCAGATAAAAGCTTGAGAGCATAAAAAAAAACTATAGCAATAATGGAGTGTTGAAAGAGTGTAATTTTAACGATTTCTTGTCAATCGCCATATAGCTGCATGAAATACGACCACTTCTACTTCTCTAACTTGTAATTCCGGAAAGGCTTTTATAGGTCCCCATCTGTATGCTCTATGGCGCGTACAATATCCCTACGAAGTAGTTTTGTTTTTCTTACCAACTTAAACAAAAAACACGCGTAGAGGGTAAAATGTTATTTGGAAATGGTTAAATATTCTAGCGGAATAAGGAAAACACATTATAAAGTTAGCTGAATGTGCAAAGGAATTGTATAAAAGAAACAGAAATAAATCCTAAATGCTATTCAAGTTTTGGAATAAACACAAGGCAAATAAATAATAGTTTTCGCCAAGGCATATAATTATTAACTACTCTTAGAATTACTACAGTATTTGGATTCTGGATTCTGGATTTGAGGTGGAGGGTGAAGAAACTCCACGCGCACTTAGGCCTCACAAATGGGCCCATTGTACTACCTCCTAGAGCACAGCTTCCGAACTACCGATCTTGAAGCCATTCTACGCTCAGGAAGAAGGCTAACAAGTCAGCGGGGGAAGTTGAGCTAAGTGCGGCCATGGAAGGCCAGAATTCCCCTAACATG
Organism: Harpalus rubripes; assembly: GCA_963082715.1. Classification (NCBI taxonomy): domain Eukaryota; kingdom Metazoa; phylum Arthropoda; class Insecta; order Coleoptera; family Carabidae; genus Harpalus; species Harpalus rubripes. Next base: position 700,032 of record OY720451.1, read on the forward strand.
GATCCTCTCTTTAGCGCTAGAGCGGGACACTCGAGAAGAATGTGTTCCACTGTTTCGTCATCCATCTCACAGCCTCTGCAAAGAGGACTGTCGGAGATTTTTATGCGGTGCATGTGTTTGTTGAACCGACCATGTCCCGTAAGGACCTCAACGAGAAATTTAAGGTTGTTCCTCGAAAGTCTGATGAGATAATTGGCTAACTTATAATTTGGTTTAGGAATAAAATTCCTCGTTTGTTTACAGGTGGATATATTTCTCCAACCAGCTGAAAATTTTGCAAGGGTGATGTTTCGAGTAATATTGTGAAGGACCGATTTGGCTAGGGGTAGCATAGGCTCTGGGCCCCAGGGTGAACCAGACGAACCCTGTTTAGCTAGATTATCGGCACAGATGTTACCTTCAATACCATTGTGTCCCTTTACCCAAGCGAGTTCCACGACAATGTTTTTGGATATATCTGACAATGCAAGATGACAAACACTACAGTATATTATAAGAATTAAAAAATTTGGAGGTGGAGAATCGTATGTAGCTAATTAATATTTTAGCCTACAGAAATTTGAAAGAATCCTAAAGATTATTAGGTATATTACAAGAAAAATGAAGATTAACATCAAAACGAAAATAGCAATATACAAGGATAGCAACAAAATTTTCTGCAAACTATTGATAGAAAACAAAATTTTCTAGAAATTATTTTTTTATTGGTTCTCGAAATACTTTTTTTAACTCAACATATTTATGCATTCGATAAAACCAATCGTTAAACCAAAAAATCCATTCTTCTTGAGACACTTGAGAGACCATATTTTCGAAGGCTTCAACAGCTTCATTTGTACTTGTATATCGGAAACCACAGATTATTTCCTTTAATTTAGGAAATAGGAATAAAACATAAAGTTGAAGGTATGGTATGGTGGATGCTCCAGTAATTCCACCTTTGATTCTTTTAAATAGGCTTTAGTTTACGCAGCAGTAGGTAATGATGCATTGTCCTGATGCAATACTAGTTTATTTCCAGGCCTATTTTCACGCACTTTTTCAAACACCCGTGGCAAACAAATTATTATGTACCAATTAGAAGTTACTGTTATCCTATCTTCTAATGCAATATTGACAGTACGACTGGATTATAAGAAAAAGGAGGCGAGTGCACCACGGAATGCCTCCAAAAGCTTGTATTCACTAAATATCAGTGTATTTTGTCTTAGTGTACCCTAAATAACCTAGTGCCATCGAAACTACAAGTAGAATATGTTTCCAAAGTCTACATACAAAAACGTCGTTTCAGACCGTGAAACGCTCAAATATTATGTAAAAACTGTTTCTCAAAACATGTCTCCAAATCACTTGAAAATGCGTTTTCTAAACATTTCGAACTGGTTTTACTTTGACAGGATGGAAGTCTGTTGGAAAGACCCATTGAGCTGATTGTCGTTTTGTTTCAGGTTTAAATGCATACATCCATGATTCATCACCTGTTATAATACCATACACTGCTTTAGATTTACCTCCGTTGTACTTCTTAACTGTTTTAATGCACCATTCTACACTATGTGGCTTTTGACCATCATTTAAATTATGAGGCATTCAACGGTAACAAACTTTCCTGCCTTTTAAATGATCGAGCAAAATTTTATTTATAGCGGTCGTTCCAATGCCCAAAGTAGCCCGTATAATTATGTATGTGACACGGTAGTCTTATTTAATCATTGCACGAATAACAGCTATGTTTTTATCCGTAACTACAGAGATTGACCGATCTTCGCGTAAATTATCATTGAGTCGATGAAATTTAAATTCATTGTACCAGCTGTGAACAGACCTGATACTAGGTGCTTTATTTCCAAAAGCATTCCGAAGCGTTTTGATGCATTGTTTTGGAGAGAGCGAACTTTTAAAATTGTAAAACATCATGGCTAGGAAATTTTCTCTTGTTAACCACATTTTCAATACGCACTTTAAAACTGCATGGAAAATTACTGACAACAGATAACGAATTGTAACAGGAACTACCATTCTACATAAGCATGTATTTTTGTTTTGCCATGCCTTTATTTTTCGTAGCTACCTTGGTTATAATTGTTTGCAGAAACTTTCGGTGCTACCCTCGGAAATTCAATATACAGATTTATTGTAAGTTAACGTATGGCTGTGAATCTTGGGTACTATCTATGGCAGTGAAAAGTACTACGAGATAAAATCTGAAATGAAATGATTAGAGAACTACAACTCTATATTGGACTTCATTGAGGAGAGACAGCTAGCTTGATGATCAGAATGAACGAAGATAAATCAGTAAGACAAATGTGGATGACGAACGTGGTAGAAAAAAAGAGACCAAGGAAGATCTAAAGACAACACAGGACTGGGATAATGTAATACTGAAGATTTTGGAGAAGAAAAACACGACGATTCAAAATCCTAGGAAGATGACAAAAAGCAAAGGGCGCAATTTGTACACGATTAAATATATTTGTATACCCTACACCTTAGGAGAAATGGGTATCTGACAATAAATACAATGGCAAAAATATGATAATTTGAAATTAAAATTTCTCTGCTGTATCAACTCTATCTCTGCGTAATAATGAAGGCAGAAATATCTGGGTGTTGTCGATTGGATATTAGCGGTTTGATAATAAATTTGGCGGCCGTAACAATAATTTGATTTGTGGGTGATTTAAATTCCATGGCCTGCTACTCTAATCCAATATTGACCGCGGAACGGCGCCTACGATTCAATCACTTTTCACAGCTATTTATTTTATAAAACCGACAAACAACATACAACACGCACTACCAAATAAATAAACTATTTCAAATTTCAACATTTTTACCTATCGCTACCCTTGGTAAGGGAAGTATAGGGATCGTGCTAAAAATTGCATATCGAGATTTTGGTAAATGACCACGTTTCAAGGTCCTTAGAATCCAATTTTAACATTTTCACGATGATGTCTGTGTGTATGCATGTGTGGATCCTCAGCTCTAACTCATATATTAGTATTCAGAAAATTTTTAAACCTTGTATTTCGACCTTTTTGATGTAGGTGGGATAATCAAAAATGACACTTTACTTGAAGCTCAAAATAGTTCGAAAGATACTTTTAAATGTTATTTTTCGAGATTTATGTTATTATAAAAATTAAAGATTATTAAATTTTCTACAGATTTGCATTAATACTTTTTGTACATATTTTATGGTTGAAATTATAAAATTATCTATAATTTAAATCCAGGAGCCTACGATTAAAAAAAAACTCTTTGCTTATGCAGTTATTCAAGTGTATATAACTGACAGATAAATCTCACTGTCAAAGAACGGATCATTTCAAAATAATAGTAAAGTTTTAAAAACCAACACATTACCTTCCGTCAGTTACATATATTTTGTACAAATTCCATACAGAAAGTTTTTGCACAGGATTCCATATTTCAAGTACATTACCTTCTGTCAGTTCTATGTATTTTGTACAAATTCCATACAGAAAGTTTCATGTACCTAAGAGATTTTTATTTCCAGTAAAATTATAAGAAACATGTCAATTGCACATGACAGTGACATAGCTAGCTGCTTTATGAAATTTAATTTCTTTTTAATTTTTTAACTCAATATCCATTGAATATGAAGTATATGTAATCAAATCGTAAAGAGAATAACATACTCTTTAATATTTATAATAACATTAAATATAGAAAAAGGATATTTAACCGTTTTTTCAAGAAAATCGGTTAAAATCTTAAAATTAAGGTACTTCCGGTTGACCAATTCTAACCAAAATCTAATCAACTCTTCACATGGATGTAAAAATAGGAATATGAAAGAATTATAATTTTTTGAATTGTAGTATTTGGTATTTGAGGTATCAGACCCGAAAAAATTGTCACACACACACACATACACACACACATACATACATACATACATACATACATACATACATACATACATACATACATACATACATACATCATTGTAAAAATAGTAAAATCTTATTCCAGGGACTCTAAAACGTGCCTATTCATCAAAAACTCACCACCGAATTTTTTGACCAAAGACAATACTTTCCTTACCTAAAGGTGACGGAAAGTAAAAAATAAATAGAACAGTAGGAAAGGAATTCAATACAGTTTCCAGCGTACGTAAATATGTATGTATGTATTTAGATTAATAAAAATTACCGATTCACAAAAAAAGTTTAAGCTAATCCTTATTTTTGGATTAGTGAATTCTATTCTATCCCGGTATTTAAGGTCTTCAGTTCATTATCAAAAAAATCTGATGTGGCCAGCACATTACCTTCCGTCAGTTCTATGTATTTTGTACAAATTTCATACGGAAAGTTCCTTGCTAAATTAAATATTCTATTTCTTGTACATTACCTTCCGGCAGTTGCATGTATTTTATGCAAATTTCATACAGAATATTATTATTTTGTGACGTTTTCTATATACAGTGTAATGTATCTGCAGAAATAAAAGATTTATTATTATTATTTCTTGTACATTACCTTAAAGCAGTTGTATGTATTTTATACAAACAAAAGATCCTATATTTCCAGTAAAATTATAAGAGAAACACACTATGTCAATTTCACTTGACACTGACATCTTTCAATCAGAATTTTCTTAATATAGTAGCTGTTTCCATAGCTATGGCTACTTTATGAAATTTAATAATATAATAATAATAATAATAATACTTTATTTGTTTTTAAAGCATACAGCTTTGTACAAAAGGCTGGTAACAATTTATATAATTAATTATGAATTGTACCCCAAGAATGTCATGCAGGTTATATAATATTACAAATGTGGACATAATAAAATATTTATATAATAGAAAAAATATATTATAAATAATTATCTAACTATCAAAGATATATTAAACATTTTATATGTATGTATATCAAAAATATATTGCAGAAATGTTGTATACGAAGAATATATTACAGATTTTAAATTAGAATTATGTTACGAAAAACAAAAAATAAATATTGTAAATAACTATATATCAAAAATATGTTGTAAATACATATATTACGAATTAAATAACAAGAATAAGAATATATCCTATATTTCCAGTAAAATTATAAGAGAAACACACTATGTCAATTTCACTTGACACTGACATCTTTCAATCAGAATTTTCTTAATATAGTAGCTGTTTCCATAGCTATGGCTACTTTATGAAATTTAATTTCTTTATAATTTTTTAACTCTATATCCATTTAATATTAAGTATAAAATGCAGTCAAATCGTATAGAGAATAAAATATTCTTTAATATTTATAATAACATCAAATGTGAAAAAATTATATTTAACATAGTTTTTTCAAGAAAAACTGTTAAAATCCGCAAATGAGGGTACTTCCGGTTGACCAATTATAACCAAAATCTAATCAGCTCTTCATATGGATGCAACGAAGAGGAATACGAAAGAATTATAATTTTTGGAGTTGTAGTTTTAGAGTTATCGTAGACGAAAATTTTGTTACACACACACACACATACACACACACAGACACACATACATACACACACACACACATGCAGACATCATCGTAAAAATAGTAAAATCGTATTCTAGGGACCTTAAAACGTGCTTATTCATTAAAAACTCACCACCGAAATTTTTGACCAAAGACAATACCTTCCTTACCTAAAGGTGACGGAAGGTAAAAAGGTAGTTACTTGGATTGGAAACCCAATGCTAGGTATCCGTAGAAAGTTGCGCCTTAAAGAAAGAACTCTACCCTCTCTATTTAATTTCTTAATTTTGTTGGCTATGAAACAGTTAATTATTAAGTATTATAAAACCTTAAGTAAATACACCGTTACAATTACAATAAAAGATGAAATGTGTGTCAAAACTTATAGGATACACGTAAAATTCAGAAATCATCAAATACACTTTATAATTTAATTTGCGATTTACCTCCTGCTGTGAATTTCTGCCCGGCGAACGAGTGTGTTATGAAGTGCAGGTGATTAGGCGCATTCCTGCATGCAGGCGACATTGTCCTGCTCATCCTGCGTCCTGCTGCATTCCAAATCAAAGCCAGTCATTCGAAATGCTACTCTAATTAAATGGGATTGTCTAAATGCTTTACACTGCATTACATTTTTAGTTGCAGTCAAACACTCGCTCATGTTTAGCAGCAGGAAAATTTAATTATGCCACCGCTCTATAAATCAGATTTCGCGTAGTGTATCGCTGTACATGGGTTTTTTCATATCGTATCAAAGCGTTTATTCTGTAAGGTTGTTAATTAGTTTTTAACTGCATGTATGGGCTCATAATCAACGCTTACAACTACTAATTTTATTTCGAATTCACGGAAATTCTATCGTATGTTTTTTCTGCTAAAAACGACAAATTTTTTGCCTGTGCCCAGAATTCTTATGATACAGGATGTTTTAGATCACAAGTCCCAGGCTTTTTTTTCCAGAACTACGACGTCCTAGAGCAGGGACGTAACTAGGATTATTTTCTGGGTGGGCCAAAGGTGGGCCAATGAAAAATTTGATTGGGGCCATACTTATATTATAAGAACAGTACTACAATAAAAATAAATTACATATCACTATAATATAGGGATTATAGATAGCAGTATAGAAACGGTAAACAAAATAAACAAAAATTAAAAACTAAGTAACAACTAAATTTTGAATATAGAAATTGCACTGAAAATTCGAATTGTTAATGCAATGACTACTAATTTAAAGTTACCAGAAAATATAATTCATAAATATGTTATAAAACTATTAGTGCCGATATTGTTTTTATTTCATTTGTACATTAATTTTCGTACAATTTTATTGTGTTGGGAAGTAAATGATATTCTGCTGCTAGCATATCAATCTGTGTAATGCTTAGCAAAAGAAAACATTTTCTATAACTAATTTTAAATGTGCGTTACAAAAATTATCATCTCCTCTACTTTTTGATAATATGAAGACCATCTCCTCAATTTCCAGGAATCATTGTGTAAAATGCAGCGCCCATATAAATAAATACATACTATAATTCATAAAATATTAAACCAATCTTTATTGAAGTGTCGTAATCGATTTCCAAATTTTGGTTTTAGAGACGAGCCTTGCATAGAGCAAAAATCTATTTTTTATATTATTTTATTTCAATATTGATAAGTAATATTCCATCATTGCTAAAGTATAGGGGCGATTGCTGGAAAAATAGTTACTTCAATTTTTTCTCCACGGACAGACATGTTTTCTTATTTTTGGCAGTAGGATCACATCCTTTTTAAAATATTTATTCTGCAATATGTACGTTTTACATTCACACAAATTGTATTACACGTTCTAAAATTATTATCTATTTTATAAAATAAACTAAATATCTTTAAAAAATTTGGGTGGGCCAGCAGGTGGGCCAACATATCAATGAGGTGGGCCGTGGCGCACCCAGCCCCCCCCCCCATAGTTACATAATTTAACACTTCTTCTATACCTATTCATGTAAGTAAATCAAACAAATATATATTTTGAAATGATATAATAACTATCTCGTTTATTTATTACCATTAGCTCTAAAGATTTTTGATCATAGTTTGTAATGGATACGTATTTTTATTCTTCCAACATTTATTGTATATTATATTATACCATTATTAATGGTAATGTACGTCGGTTCTCTCTACTTATGACGGAGTGACGCTAACGTCACAACTTTCGCGCCAAAAATTTAATAATTATTTCAGACGTTACTAAGCATAATTTCAAGAAAACAAAAATACGGAATTTCTATATTTAAATTCTTCGTAACATATAAAAAATTCAAAAAAAGTTGGAGGGCCCATTGTACGGTAAAGAATCGCAAAGGGTGTCTTTTTTGGGCACATGAACACCAAATTTTTACAAATGAGCAGTGGGCATTTGTATGGTTTTCCAATGAATCCGGATATGGTATTTACAGCGATTCAATAAGAATCCGAATATGGAGCTAGCCAGATTACTTAAATCGCTAGATTACATTCAAAAATGTCCATTTTTACCTTCCGCCACCTTTAGGTATGGAATGTATTGTCTTTGGTCAAAAAATTCGGTGGTGAGTTTTTGATGAATAAGTACGCTCAAATGGCTCTCGTTGAGTGAATAATTCCTGTTATTCAACCAGATTTGCTGCAAATTCAGTTGCGTCTAAATATGAGCATTTAAATAAAAAATGTGGTGTGTTTCCGGTTGACGAATGAAGCCAGTTAGAAGTATGAATATGTAAAACGTTCATACATCACTTCTCAAGACTCTCTCTTAAACACATTACATTCGTTATACTCGGCATAAATAACCCCCGTTCAATTGCATATCGCTACATCGCATATAAATCACAGCAACATTTGTTTGTAGCATTTTTCACTAAATAATTATCCAGTTGAGTGTTTTTTTTATATATATTTTCATATATCATCCTGCAGTCTCGCGCATTTTATAAATAACTGAGTGAAATATGTTGTACACGGGTGTAATTGGAATCAATACCACAACTAACAAAAACTACCCGAATGCATTTACAACAGGTATAAATTATTGAATTGTTTTCTATGCTAATTGCATAGCCAATTGTACAGGCTTCATTGAATAGAAATTAGATAACAATGAAATACTGGATAAATACAAAACAATCGTGAAAACTTAACGCATGACAATATATACATATGCTAATTTATAATTTACTCTGATTACATATGTTTTATTGATATGTAATAGAATTGGGTGGTTGCACATTTTTTAGAAATCATTTTAATAGAAAAGGTTTGGTACTTTATTTATACCAAGGATGTTCTAATAAAACACTGGATAGCTGATATACGTTTAACAAGTGAGGCAAGTGGTGGGGATACGGCGCCATATGCAGAAAAGGCAAAACGTCAACCGTTCGCTGGTCTATTATTGCATTATATAAGGTTTGTTCGAACCGTCAGTTCTAGTCAGTTCGGAACTGTTCCAGAATTAGGAGTTCTGCGCATGGCATGTAGAAAAACAAATTCTGAACTGTTCTCTCTTGGCCAGGTTCGAACGCTCGCATAGATTTAAATTTGGCGGTGCAATATATAATTTGGCACATGCATTTGTTTTGACTTTTGAATAACTTAAAATTATTTTTAAAAATGAGTAGTCATGGAGAAGGTATGCATAATGAAATAATAAATTGTTATTAAGTAATTATAAATACATATTATATTTTCAGGTGTAATCATTGTGCATACGTGGGGTATGCACAATGATTACACCTGAAAAAAAGGAGTATAAAGAATGGACAACAAATTTAATTTGTTCTTGTGTAACTTATAAGCTTATTTTTTTTTATAGAATTTTTTGTTTTTTATATTTATCTAGCGTACAATACAATTTCATTTTTTGTTTCATAATAAAAAGAGTTTAATTTTATTTCAACAAATATCTAATTTTATTTTAAATATTTAAAATTCCTTAACATACTAGCTTAAAATAATAATAATAATAATAATAATAATAATAATAATAATAATAATAATCATAATAATAATAAAAATAATAATTAATAATAATAAATAAAATATATCATCACGGCTTATTACGCATTATAATAATAATGATAATAATTAATAATAAATAAATAAAATATATCATCGCGGCTTATTACCCATTATAATAATATCTAATAATAATAATAATGATAATAATAATAATGATAATAATAATAATAATAATGATAATAATGATAATAATAATAATAATATTGTGATACAAAAACACAAACAAAAGTTAATTATCTCTTCTATTAAACAGCTGTTCTGCTATATAATTTTTTCTAGCTGCACCATCCCTATCATCATTTATTTTATTATAGTTTTTCGAGTGTAAATCCTAATAAAATATCATTCAACATTGATAATAAATTAATGACATTACACAAAAAACTTACCTTAAGAAAAATAAATAACAATAAAAAATGAAGGAAACTAGTACATTAATCTAACTATTATTTCCTAGCATTCAAGCTTCGGCTTCTAAATCTCAAACAAAATTCCTATACTTTTCATTGCGCATACTCAGAATTTGAAATACCTGCTCTCTAGCAAGAACTGGTAGAACCGTTCCATGAGAATTTGAATTTAAAATTCAACACGTCCGAACGCTGAACTGATAGTTCTCAGAATTTCGAATTTAAGAACTACGGGGTACGAACGCTTTTAAGTGAAATGCGCAGGCGCACTAGTTCGCGAACTGCTTAGAACTGACGGTTCGAACAAACCTATAGTAGTTTTCTTGAATAAAGTGGTGTTTGTGTTGTGTTCTTAGTGAATAAATACTTTAAATGAGATATTTTCATAATAAAAGGCAATATGCCGTCTTCTTGTATTTCTTTTGCAATATGCAAGGATAACCCTCGACAATTTTTCAAGTATTATTGTTCATATATACATATGTATACATATTTATTCAAACTATTGTTTTAAATATTTTACAGATTTACTTTAAATAATAGTGGTATATTACGACTGTGGAATAGATGCCATAAAAAGAAAAGATTTCACATCAAAAATTTACAGTGATCATTTTCTTGAAACTGATTATTTGAAAAGACCTGGAACATATATAAGAAGATTAAAACCAGACTCAGCATCTTTTGTATTTCCAAATTTCCACCACATATGCAAAAGGCATCTTTTTAATAAGCAAATATTATTTTTAAATTCATAGTCCTATTTTCTTGTGAATTTGCTATATATGTAATAAATGTATATACATACATACATAAAATCACGCATCAATCAATAATAATAATTATAACATCAACCACCAAAAACATCACTCTCTCTTTCAACAACATTCTTACTAACCTGACACCATCAAACAAATATTCCTCTCTTAACATATTAAAGTGACCGATTTTCGGTAGCGAAATACCGCAACCGGATCACAGTAATAGTTACGAAACAATCATCCTTCGCCACATATTCCTGTCTGAGCACACTTCGTTCGCCTCGGCCACATTCATACACGCTCTTCTTCTCTTCTCACTTGGAAACTTTCTCTCTGTTAGCACCTTATCAATCACATCCATCCACTTACACACTGGACGGCCACGCAATCGAACACCCTTAATTTCACCAAGATATATACGCTTTATAAGCCGTTCACTCTTCATTCTCTCCACATGACCATGCCATCTCAACTGGCTCATTCCTACTCTTTTAACAACATTCTTCCTAACCATACATTCTTCATACACCAAATTATTCCTCACGCGATCTCGTCTTACATATCCACATACACCACGTAAATACCTCATTTCCACGGTAGACACTTTCTTTTTATGCTTTCCCGTCCATGCCCAACATTCGCTTCCATACATCAAAGCAGGCACTAGCACTCCATTATACACACTTATATTATTAAAATAATAATTTTATCGAGAGGTTGATACAACGACTGAAATCTTGTGAAATGTCTGAAGTATGATTTTTAAATATTATATTGGCACAGTTTCTCCAATTATCGTAATTGTACTTTGTACATTTATTATAAAAATTCTATTGCCTCTTGTCAGCAGTATATTCGATTATTTTCGTAGTTCTTGTGATATAATAACAGTTTATTCCCCATTATTGTTGATGACGTGGGGCGTTATCCTGTCTGTTATCCTGACGATGATGTTCTGGTCCTGCCAACAGGTGTAAGTGTTTAGCAGGTCCTTGTTCATCAATCTCAGAGCTGTCGCGCATCTGACAGCTGTTTCGGCAACTTAGTCTCCCGCCGTTCAACGGCCCTTTTCATTTTTAATTCTCACCGAGAAAGGATCATATTTTACAGGCTTTTACCGTGATTTCTACTATTAAATATTCACTCACACAAACACATTTTATAATGGTTTAGAACATCATCTGGACAGAGGAAATATTACAGAATGTATGAGATAATTATGGCTTGATACTCCTAACATTAGGGGCAGAAAAATTGACTCAGGTTGTTTTTGCATTTGAAAAAATATGAATGTTACAAATTGCGTATTTTTCAGTAAGCGAATTTTAAAGTTTTAAACCCCATGTAATGTTTTTGAAATGACAAAGTGTTCTCCATCTTCCAAAACAGATTGGTCATTTCTTAATATTTTTATACCCATAAATGGGTCGAGTTTCAACTAATGTAAGACTTAATTAAATTTTAACAGTCTGACTACCGAATCTACTAAGTATAAATTATGAAGGTCCATGAACTTACATATTTTTGAATTTCAATGTTGTGTTAGTTTTAGTAGGAAAAAACAATATAGCAACAAAAACCTAGTTTTTTATTCAAATTTAATAATATTAAAGAATATAGAAGTGATTATTAAAAAAAATTAGGTATAGGGTAAGCTTGAGCTGCTTCATCGCAGAGTTTCAAAAGTTTTTGATTTGATATAAGTTGTTTTCAAATGGCCTGGAAAAACATGTACAACAATGTAACAAAATGATAAACGCAAAACTAAGATTGTAATAAATGTAATAAATTACACCTACAACTATTCGAAGTGGTACCAGTTCAAACGTGAGCTACATGCCACTTGATAGGTGCGTCCTCACTAAATTACAAGTTGCAACAATGCAATAAAATAAACTAATATTCATAATATTTCTTAACGACAATTAAATGTACTGAGCTGAAGGCTCCAACTTTATATGTAACTATACTACTAAAATTACAAGATATTGAACGATACATGACGCTATATAAAACTTCAATAAATTTAAAAATACATACAACCATGAAACAATAATTATTTCCATAAACTACAATAATAAAGCGTCAAAATAAAATCTTACAGTGAGGACACTATAGCAACAGTCCTCTACGGCAACACTCTAAAAACTGCACTCCAATTATTTTATTTTGGAATATAAAATTGTTTATCCGCCCTCAAAAATGGGCGCAATTTGGGTTTTATCGCCGAGAGCTTATAAAGTTGCCAAGCAACAGCTATTGAAACGTCAAAATCGTCGTTTTTAGATAAATGCCAGACAACGTAATAAATTCGATAAATCACATTTTTTGAACACCGCTGCTCGTAAAACTATTCGTATCCTTTCTCGTATACGTCTTTTCACTTCTGTGGAACCAATTGCTTTGGGCAGCGTCAAATTCATTCGATATTTCTTTTGAATAATCTATATCTTCCATTTTCATTTATCACTAAATTAAAATTTGTTATAAACAAACAATATAGCTAAAAACCACAGCATACTTAAAATTCACAACGCCAGCACATAGATACCGAATATATGCCCATTGAATCCTTGAATTTCGAGAACCAAAATAAAATAAAACGTTGTATGTACCACGGACATAATCAAAATTATAGCGCTAGAGAAAATTACCCCCGTGCTACAATCTTTTGATTATGCCCTTAATACACAAATAACTATTATATGTGGTTTTTTGAAACCCTAGAGAAGAATAGAATTGTACGAAATATTCAGGTATGAAGTTTTTGCATGAACATTTAAATACTGGACTAGGAAAACATAGAAATACATTACTATATCTGGCTGAAAATAGATGGTCGACTAGGGTAACTGAATATCAAAACAGGGGTACGTTTAATAGTTATTTATATAACAAGTGTGTAAAGTAGTACTTTTTTGGTCGAATGCGATGTTTTAGCACGAGACAAAAAATACTATTTTACACACGTGTTACAACATTTTTCCTACAACCGAAATGGTATTGATGTGTGTACAGGCATCCAGCAGCTTCAAATACTGTTAGTACTCTTTCTCATAACACTTGGAAAAATCTCAGACAGACGATGATAAGTCTTTTATAATGTACAAATTGTACATTTAATATTAATATTAAAAATTAGGTTAGGTTAGAATACATGTCAAAAAAATGTTAATGTTCTTAAAAATTAGATTAGTGCTCAATCTGTTAGAAAAAATATTAGATTTGTTTCATTTACAGTGTATATTCACATTTCTTAATAAATTTTATTACTTTCATTATTATTTACTACCTAATTATATATTTGACGGGTAAATTAACCGAATTTTAATGTTGCCTAGCAACGCTTATTTACTGAAAAGTACTTTTCACGCACTAGTGCTTGAAAAGTGACACTTTACACACTGTAATTCCGGCTCGAGGGTTGCTTACACCTGAGACGAACGAATTAGAATTTGCGGTATTAATTTTTTTAAATACATCCCTGAATCCTGTTGCTAAGATATTTTTAAACGCACCCTGGTATTGAGTACGATTCTAATCTTTTGTAAAGGAATACATAAGGGTCAGTTTCCTTTCAAATCAAATATAGGGAAATGTTTTCAAAAGAAACCACATTTATTAAATAATCTAAACGTCAACTTTCATTCGCTAGTCCCACCTTCAATCTATAAGTCGGGAAATTATCTCATTTTCGTGTGACTCTCATTTATTTGAAAATTTATGCCCTACAAATTCTGTTTTTATTCAACATAGTTTACGTTTTTGAAAATGATTTTCCTCTTCCGTAATTAAAACTGTGTGGGGTGGGTGAGCTTTGTGTATGTTTGGAATATTGCTGGTGTAATTTTTAGTTGTGAAGCCGCAGAGCAATTTGGGCGACAACTAGCGACACAGCGACAGACATGAACACTGGCGAAACCCGGACTCGTCCCGGAATACATGGCGGTCATTTTTATTCACCGGAATCGCAAGCATACACCTAGCTGATTGCCCAACAGCGCTCACCAAAATGTTGGGGATTACCGTTGTACTGTTCTTGTTCAAATAATATGGAAATTTTGCCACTTTAAAAAAGTTTATGTAAATGTCAAATCGTGATGCGATATTTTTCTATTTTTATAAGGAATAAGTAAATAAGTAAAATTGACCCCAATATATCCATAAGCCCTACTCATTTTTCTGTGAGTATTGCCCATACGTCTTGCAAAATAAATTTTACTGTACGCAATGAATTTTTACGAAGTTGTTTTTCATTATGCTAAAAATAAAGAGTGTTAGAAAAAGCTAAATCTGGACTAGACTTAAAATGTTGGTCGAACTATTATCAGAAGTAATATCACAAGATTTCCTGATTTTATCGATAAATTTATATTTTGCACGAATTTTTTTGCTTAGCAACAAACGCGAAAGCAAACTGCCTGGTAAATACTGACTCCAAAGGAAGAGGGGTTTTACCTAATGTTAGTTTGCTTGAGTGATTTTGCTTAAAAGCAAGAAGAATGAGTGCTTAAAAATAAAAGTTTATCTGAGAAAATCAGATACGTCGTGTGGTATTTGGTGAGATATATTCCAGACATCGCAAAATGAAACAATTTAACTATTATTTATACTTGAAATATTAATTGTCACTCTGACATTTATAAACCATAACAATTGTTTATTTATTTGGTAGCGGAAATTTATCGGGGTAACGAAGTTTTATCAGTATAATACTGTTCCCATTGGTTGAATTTTCAACTGATTTGCAACATGATAGGTTAAAAACTAGTCGTTGGAATTTATCACCAGTCATTTGGCCCAGAATTTTTTAAAGTTTTAAGTCTATTTAAAGTAGCTGTACAAATTTCTAACCATTTGTGTATGTTTTATATTTGCTATGGGGTCTCGTGGCCGCGTGCCTGAGTGTCTGGTCGCGAATCTGGGGAACCGGGTTCGATCCCGACCGACGCCAAATATTTCGAAATTTAAATGGCACAAAATTGACTCTCCACGCCAGCAATGAGTGCCCGTGAGGTGACGCCTGGTAAACGCCCGTACAGTACAAATATATTATCATCATTACCGATATCTGCGAACAAAGCAGATTAAGTAATATGCCGTGATGATATATTTATTTATTATATTTTTTAAATTATTATGAGTTTGGTTCGTATATCTCTCGTTAATACAATAACAACCGATGTCCACTATTGACCAAAATAAGAATCGAATAATCGGTTAAAAAACTAGTCTAACTGTAACTGAATCTGTAGGAATCAATTGAACAAATGTCATGACATAAAACAAAAATCTGATGTGCCCAGCACATTACCTTCCGTCAGTTCTATGTTTTTTGTACAAATTTCATACAGAAAGTTCCTTGCAAAAGATTCTATTTCTTGTACATTACCTTCCAGAAGTTGTTTGTTTTTTATACAAATACCATACAGAAATTTTTTAGCAATAGATCCTATATTTCCAGTAAAATTATAAGACAAACACACTTATGTTAATTGCACTTGACACTGACATCTTTCAAGCAGAATTTTCTTAATATAGTAGCTGTTTCCATAGCTGTATACTGTATGAAAATTAATTTTTTATAATTTTTTAACTCTATATGCATTTAATATTAAGTATAAAATGCAGTCAAATCATATAGAGAATAAAATATTCTTTAATATTTATAATAACCTTAAATGTGAAAAAAGGATATTTAACATTGTTTTTTCAAGAAAAACTGTTAAAATCTTCAAATGGGGGTTCATCCGGTTGACCATTTATAACCAAAATCTAATCAGCTCTTCATATGGATGTAACGAAGAGAAATACGAAAGAATTACAATTTTTGAAATTGTAATATTATAGTTATCGCAGGGAAAATTTTTGTCACACACACACACACTTACTCACTCACGCACACGCACACATACACACATCATTGTAAAAATAGAAAATAGTAAAAACGTATTCTGGGGTCCCTAAAACTTGCTTATTGATTAAAAACTCATCACCGAATTTTTTGACCAAGGACAATACCTTCCTTACCTAAAGGTAATATATACTTATGGCAATAATAACAAATGACGTTTTTATGATTTGAGGATGAAATTACCGATATCTGTGTACAAAGCAGATTGGCACACCCAGCAATGGGTATTAAGCCGTGATGATATATTTATTTATTTATTTAGGATGAAATAAAGAATTTTTTGTGCAACCGGACGCGAAATTAGCATTTCGCAGCCGCAATACAGGCTACGAAATTAAATTTCGCGACTGTTGTTATGGCAACGGCCGCGAAATTCATTTCGCGGCCGTTGTCATGGTAGCGGCCGCGAAATTATGTAAACAATCACTTTGACACTTGAGAATTGCATGGTTTTGTTTATCAAATGTTAATCCCATAGCCACCTTGAAACCTATCTTTCTATTTACAATGAAGCTGTTTAAAATTAATAAAATTTGTAATTACATATTTTTTACGGTTGCACAAAAAATATTGTGTACACCTTGTCCGCGAAATTCTTTAGCGGCCTCGAGATTGTCTTGCCTCGGCCGCAAGCGGCCTCGGCGACAATTTTTCTCTCGGTACGCTAAAGGGTGATTTCGCGGCCTTGATATACAAATAACTATAATAGACTTAAAAGGAAAACCTGTAGGTATCTGAATTAAAAATTGAGAACTGGTTGCCTATTGATTAAATTAGCATTTGAAAATATTGACATTGGTTGTTCTTCACATCTATATGACTGCTTGTATAGTACACATAGAATATTATACATTACTATACAGTAGTAATTTAGACATAAGTTATACATAGTGTAAGTTATAGTGTTTAATATCCTGATGTTGTTGGAATTTCTGTCGTTTAATGTCAATTCTACCTGTGTGCGGTCGTTTACTACTTGTTTATCGCTTTAATTACAGACAAGACAACGCAATGCGTGCGGTTTCCACTTGACTTGAACCCCATAAAACCCTGGTTAACACCCACACATACAACCATCACCTACAAAGTCATACGCGACTCCTGCTCTAATGTTACACTTACTCGTTACGTTACAAAGAGACTCAAACAGTAATGACTAGAATAAAGTAAAAATGAACGGTAATAAGGCTGGAATTAAAAGCATTCATCAAGGCTTGCTCTGCCCCATTACACAATTAGACCTGTTAGTCAGGGATAGATAATGAAATTACGGATTTTTCATGAACGAATTGGGAGATTTGATTACTGTACAGTTTTAATTTTCAGTGGGTGTATTTTTCAAGCACTGAAAAACTATTTCAATTCGAGAAATACCATTATACTTTATACAGAGTGTCTCACAACTCGCGCCCCAGACGAAACTGACACTTGCCGACGACAATAGGTTGCCAACAAATAGAAGAAAATAATTGCATAACGGAGTTACAAGACTTTTTAATCCACCAATCCCGGAAGGATATCTTGAGGTGTGATGATATACAAAATAAAACTGGTTGCTAGGTTTTAAAAATACTACTAGTGAGTTACGAAATTTGTTTGACTTATGTAATTTTGACACTTTAGAGTCGACTTTTCAGTGTCAACAAATTTAGGTTAGCGAAGCTGTCATCCGAGTTCATCATTAATATCCTATAGTGCAACGTGTTGTAGCAGCTGTGTAAAATGTGTTAAACGAAAATATTATTGTCATTTGAATTCTTTGAGATTAAAACAACAAATGCGTCCTTGCGATGGCTCTAATATCACTTTATGATTCACAAGAAAATTATATTTCCTGCTTACAGTTTCATAATATGATAGGTTAGACTATTATATCTTGTCTAAAATACTCAAATGAGCGATTTTGAAGAAAAAGAAAAGAGATATCGACCTGTGGTCTTAAAACCTTAAATCTACACCCTTCAAACTACTTAAATACAAATTTTCAGAATTTTTGATTTTTTTAAAATTTCTACCCTTTTTTAAACCACACTACCCTCATACCCAAAAATGGGTGTGCGACACACCTTCAACGACCTCACCAGTAAATTCCTCGTACCAAAAAACATAAGTATACCAATTTTCATCAAAATATTCTAACGGATACATTAATTATTAAACATTCCTTAAAATTGTCAAAAACTGAAAAAATCGTCAGGGGTACACCTTAGATTTTTTGCGATTTTTGGCCATTTTCAGACTTTTCCTTTTGGAGATTGTAATAGTTGTTCAAAAATTATGAAAATTGGTATGCTTATGTAATTTTGCTCGTAGAATCTAATGGTGCTATCGCCAGCGGTGTATAATTCACCATTTTTGAGATATGACCCAAAAATGGGCATTTTTGAGAAAATTTTTGAAGACGAATATCTCGAACACGAAAAGAGATATCGACCTGTGGTTTGAAAATCTTAAATCTACACCCTTCAAACTACTTAAATACAAATTATCAGAATTTTTAATTTTTTAAAAATTTCCACCCTTTTTTAAACCACACCACCCTCATACCTAAAAATGGGTGTGCGGTACACCTTCAACGACCTCACCAGTAAATTCCTCGTACCAAAAAACATAAGTATACCAATTTTCATCAAAATATTCCAATGGATACATTAATTATTAAACATTCCTTAAAATTGTCAAAACCTGAAAAAATCGCAAGGGGTACACCTTAGATTTTTTGCGATTTTTGGCCATTTTCAGACTTTTCCTTCTGGAGATTGTAATAGTTGTTCAAAAATTATGAAAATTGGTATGCTTATGTAATTTTGCTCGTAGAATCTAATGGTGCTATCGCCAGCGGTGTATAATTGACCATTTTTGAGATATGACCCAAAAATGGGCATTTTTGAGCAAAGGTTTGAAGACGAATATCTCGGACATGAAAAGAGATATCGACCTGTGGTTTGAAAATCTTAAATCTACACCCTTCAAACTACTTAAATACAAATTATCAGAATTTTTAATTTTTTAAAAATTTCCACTCTTTTTTAAACCACACCACCCTCATACCTAAAAATGGGTATGCGGTACACCTTCAACGACCTCACCAGTAAATTCCTCGTACCAAAAAACATAAGTATACCAATTTTCATCAAAATATTCCAACGGATACATTAATTATTAAATATTCCTTAAAATTGCCAAAAATTGAAAAAATCGCAAGGGGTACACCTTAGATTTTTTGCGATTTTTGGCCATTTTCAAACTTTTCCTTCTGGAGATTGTAATAGTTGTTCAAAAATTATGAAAATTGGTATGCTTATGTAATTTTGCTCGTAGAATCTAATGGTGCTATCGCCAGCGGTGTATAATTGACTGTTTTTGGGATATGACCCAAAAATGGGCATTTTTGAGCAAAGGTTTGAAGACGAATATCTCGGACATGAAAAGAGATATCGACCTGTGGTTTGAAAATCTTAAATCTACACCCTTCAAACTACTTAAATACAAATTATCAGAATTTTTAATTTTTTAAAAATTTCCACCCTTTTTTAAACCACACCACCCTCATACCTAAAAATGGGTGTGCGGTACACCTTCAACGACCTCACCAGTAAATTCCTCGTACCAAAAAACATAAGTATACCAATTTTCATCAAAATATTCCAATGGATACATTAATTATTAAACATTCCTTAAAATTGTCAAAACCTGAAAAAATCGCAAGGGGTACACCTTAGATTTTTTGCGATTTTTGGCCATTTTCAGACTTTTCCTTCTGGAGATTGTAATAGTTGTTCAAAAATTATGAAAATTGGTATGCTTATGTAATTTTGCTCGTAGAATCTAATGGTGCTATCGCCAGCGGTGTATAATTGACCATTTTTGAGATATGACCCAAAAATGGGCATTTTTGAGCAAAGGTTTGAAGACGAATATCTCGGACATGAAAAGAGATATCGACCTGTGGTTTGAAAATCTTAAATCTACACCCTTCAAACTACTTAAATACAAATTATCAGAATTTTTAATTTTTTAAAAATTTCCACTCTTTTTTAAACCACACCACCCTCATACCTAAAAATGGGTGTGCGGTACACCTTCAACGACCTCACCAGTAAATTCCTCGTACCAAAAAACATAAGTATACCAATTTTCATCAAAATATTCCAACGGATACATTAATTATTAAATATTCCTTAAAATTGCCAAAAATTGAAAAAATCGCAAGGGGTACACCTTAGATTTTTTGCGATTTTTGGCCATTTTCAAACTTTTCCTTCTGGAGATTGTAATAGTTGTTCAAAAATTATGAAAATTGGTATGCTTATGTAATTTTGCTCGTAGAATCTAATGGTGCTGTCGCCAGCGGTGTATAATTGACCATATTTGGGATATGACCCAAAAATGGGCATTTTTGAGCAAAGTTTTGAAGACGAATATCTCGAACACGAAAAGAGATATCGACCTGTGGTTTTAAAATCTTAAATCTACACCCTTCAAACTACTTAAATACAAATTTTCAGAATTTTAACTTTTTTAAAAATTTCGACCCTTTTTACTTCCTTGTACAAAGTAAAGGCAGTATTGTATTCGCGAAAAATGTCGGTTTCCAGATTTCAACAGAAATATCCATTTTGACCATCCCTGAATCCATTCTGACTAATTTCGTCGTGACGTCTGTACGTATGTATCTCGCATAACTCAAAAACGGTAAGCCGTAGATAGTTGAAATTTTGTATTTAGGACTTCTATAACATCTAGTCGTGCACCTCCCTTTTTGGTCATTACATAATTTCCAGAAATGGTACTTTATTTGAAGCCTATAATAGATTTTAATGAAAAACTATATTAAAATATAATCCAAAACTTTTTAAATTTAGTATATAAGACTTTTATATCAATTGGAATAACATAGCAGAATGAAGATTATTAAAATTGATTAAAATTTTGACCATTTTACCCAAAGGTAGGTAACTCAAAAAATAAATAGAGATGGAAACTTGTGCGTATCAGTAATTTATTTTAGGTTTTGTCTAGTAGTATTCAATACTTTTTGAGTATGTTCCTCGTACATTTACATTTTTATACCTCCTATATATTATAACATATTTCATATCTCGAATATGCCACATTTGTAAAAGCTCTAGAGCTATGCTGCTATTCATATCTTGTAGTGTTTCTCACTTGGTATTCCTACACGTCTCCTGCTGATAATAAGCAGATTGTGCTTGAATCACGGCTCGAGACACAGCAGGATAGGATGACTCGCAGGAGTACTCACCCACGCTTTCGCTACGAACGAGTATATAGGGCACATCAGAGCGGTTTACAGCTAAACTAATTATTGCCCGTTGCTCTGTCTTTTAATTCTTTTCTCGATACTTCGCCTCTCCACACAGATTCAGGTTAAATGAACTGAATATCAGACCCGGACAAACGGAGACTACTTTAATCGACTTGCTGAAGAGACGGACTCAGATAATTCACCCGAAAATAGAGACAACGGGTTGTCACATTTATCTGTAGTATTACAAAGTGTATGATTCTTTAGTAGTATCTTTTAGGCACACATTGGCGTATATTTTAGCATTTTTGTGTCTCATGTTGATTTATGTAATTCATGAATAATGTCATAAAAATATGATAGCCAGCACATAACCTCTTGCCAGATATTTTACCTGGTTGTACACATAAAACAAAAAATATTTTTAAATACAAATACATGTATTCATGTCTCACTACACATATATTTGCAAAATCTATGGGATATTTTAATATAAATTATTTACAATACATACCTTTTCTTTATATTCAATATCCTGAAATTTTCTTTTTCTACTTTCTTTTTCTTTATATTCGTCATTTTTTCGCAAATTCCTTTTATATTCTTTTTTACGTATATTCTTTTGCTTTGTTGACTTTTTTTATTTTCATAAACATGTACAAATATTTTTGACAGTGGCATACAAATATTTTTGACAGTGACATTTATGTGTCAATTACAAACATTTGAATTTCTTTGATCTGAGATTTTTTACATAAAATTATTTTTTATGCATTTCTTTATGTCTGAATCTATAGAAGAAATAATAATTAATTTATATTTATAGAATAAATAATTTAACGTTCTTTAATATAAGTATTTACTTAAATATTCAATAAATAATATTTAGATGATTTTTTTTCTTGTAACTGCTACTTTCGGTTATCCAATTGTTACCAAAATTTAATTCACTCTTCCCATTATAGTTAAATTGAGGAATCCGTAGTTAAAAATGTCTTTAGTGTTTGAGAAATCGTGGATCCAACATCCACACACACACATTCACACACATCCACACACACACACACACACACATACATACACACACACACACATACACACACACGCACATACACACACACGCACGCACGCACGCACGCACGCACGCGCTCGCGCGCGCACCACACACACACACACACACGAACATCATCGTAAAAATGTTATAATCGGATTCTAGGAACCTTAAAATGTGCTGATTCACTAAAACCTGGATATGCGATTTTTAGCACGAATTCAATACCTCTTTTATTTATTTTTTATCATAAACTTTTTAGAATAATGATCTAATCTGCATGTGTGTGTGTTTTTAATGTTGAAATAGTTATTTTACTATCAAATAGAATGTCACATTCTAGCACGCATATTGATGTTAGAAGGAGCTTCATTCTTAAACGATTTTTCGAGATATTTTGTTATTTGAGATTGGCATGGCTGTAATAAATACGCTAAATAACTAAGCAACGGACAGTAGAAAAAGCGCAAATCACTGTCTCCAATTCTACCAAAAATTTCCCTTAATGGAACATATGAAATATTTTTATAAAAAATAATGTAAATGAAAGCCTTAACAGAGAAAATAGTATAAAACACAGGTTACAGAAGGCAATTCAAGCACTCGTTCGTTCGCCCACTCGCCGCTGCGCGCTTGTGAGCATATTTGTAACTCGTGCTAGAATATGTTGCTTTTTAAACTTATATTTTAATATACTATCCTATAACCAATTAATAAATGGTCAACGGAAAATATAGTTTCCTACTCGGTACAGCACAGCCTATAGAGTGAAATTTTTCGATGTTGTTGGTTGTCCGTAATTGAAATACTTCGGAAATAGAGGGTTTTTTGTTTTAGCAGCTCGTTACTCATATGAAATTTATATATATATATATATATATATATATATATATATATATATATATATATATATGTCGGAGATTGTAATATCAAAGCATGTCGTAACGATCATTTAATGAATCAAGTATTACATGAATCACTTATAATCTTTTAATTGTATTGTCGTAATCGAAACGTCAAGCATTCTAGGCTATAATGCTTGGATGGAATCAGTGTGTAGCGGTGCTCAGGGAGTGAGTGCAGGTCCGCCTCGCTGAGATCATCACGTTTATATTATCGCTGTGGTTCTGAAATAGTGTTGGTCGACATAGAGTTTGCCAGTGATACTACCCCGCGACATCAGAAGTGGGATTCGCCTGCGATCCACAATATTGTATGTGGGTTTTTGTTCTGTTGGTGAATTATAAAGTGAAGTGTAGGGCCAAGCAGGTTAAGATGGAAAGGCCGTCTAACAATTTTTGCAGGTTTTCATCCTAGGGCATTGACCAGTAACAAGGATTCCGTCTGTGTCCCACCCGGAGAGTGGTGACGTAATTACAAGAGCTGGTTAAGTAGAACCGTGAGTAATGAGTACTGAATTTATTTTAAGCGGTCTTCAAATACTGGTAAGAGATTTTATTACAAAGCTCAAGATATCGTTGTGAGCTATGTTGGTGGCAATTGGGTTGCTGTTGTAATAAAAGCAATTCGGTCAGTTGCTTGTTGAGAAACGAGAGACGAAGTCGAGTTTGTTGTTTATGATATTGTGATGGCCGATGATCCGGATTACCGATCTCCATATATGTTATTTAAGATATTATTTATTACAGTAGGTGTTCATGGCAGTTGTTATATTTTGATTGATGTTTTGTCATTGAGCTTGTATGACGTAATAAGTATTTCATTTTTGGTAGCTTGATTCTACTTCTTTACATCGTCTGCGACGTGACAATATTATTAAACTGAATGTAGGTCAAGTAGTCACAGATCGGGAGTATCAACCAGTTTGCGATTTAGTTAGTTATTTGTGAAATAACAAACGAACTAATACAAATTCCTTAAAGTGTTTCGGTATGTCAAGAAAGATTGTAAAATGTTTTCATTGTACAAGTTTCGCAAACTAACAGACACGTTGAGTAGGTACACTGCAACCTTGAGGCACTTGATATATCGTTACTTACTTTTTATCCAGATATGACCGATGCGGGTGCAGAACCATGGTGTACCGAAATATAAATTATAACATTAAAATTTCACTGGGGATCTTCAGTGAAGATAGTTAATGGTGGAAATATGTTGGAAAACTATGCTAAAGATTAATATTTTATTAAATTCAGATAAAGTTTACTGAGCTACAAATTGTTATTATCATTATAAGGTTGAGGGCTTTAAGCGCTGGTGACTTTTGTCACCACGACCAGTAAGATCTGCTGTAGCATGTTTTGACTGAATGTCTGGAAGCCACTTCAAAATTTTGATGAACTGAAATTTGGTATATTATAGAACAATGACTAGTAAAGATACTTGTCATAATTCAAAGTCCCTTTTGTTAAGAGCTGATAACTCTTTAACGTTCATCGTCAAGGGTGAAATGAATATCTCCAGGCTATGAATTATGGCTTTTCAAGTATCCACAGGAAATGCCTACGACTCACTTATACTACGGTACCCATTTTAGCTTTGATTCACAAGTGAAAGCAGCCTGGTTATCTGACGTTATGTAGATTGCTTCTCCTTTGAGAGCTTGTTTAAGTTTATTGAGCACACAGATTTATTGCTTGAGATATAATGAAACCGTTGTGTATGGATTCCTTTATTTGGCAGCACGGACCAAATAAAATCGATCCAGTTTCTGCTGACTCTAGTTTAGAAATATCCGTAAACCAGGACAGAGAATCTATTTGGAAGAGTGGCCTTACTACTGTCCACCGAAGGCGATTACCAAAAACTCTCTTGTGTAGCTTTTGTTTCAGAAATTATGAGTGGCCTACGAGATCTTCAAGCTTGAAGTGTTTTGTCTTGCACAGTGCAAAGACGTTGGCCCCAGAATAAATTCCATTACTGCACTTGGACAGGTATTCATAGCGCCTGTGGTATGTGATACAAAGAAAAACTATCGTTGCGCTTCCGCAAAGACGCTTGTACTGTGTTTTGTTACATTTTTGCCGCCATACTAACATGCATGAGTGATCATTGGTCCAAATACGGTGATGTATGGCCAGTGGTTCGTTTCTGCCTGCAATCTCTAGTTTTTGCTAGAAGGACAGCGGCTTGTGTCCGAGGCTGCTACGGGATTTGTTTTGATGATTTTGTTAATGTATAAATTGCATGTGAACTTTTGAGTATTCAGGTTTCAGGTATCTGCGTTGACATTAAGGGTAATGTGATTGAAGTGAGAGATCGATGCATTCGATCAGTTACCATACGATGATGCTATTTGGGAAAAATATTGTTGACAGTGGCGGGAGAGCTGTAATTATGGACGAAGTCTGTACCAGTCTGTCTCGAAATAATAAGCCAGAAAGGGCGAGCATCCTGCCCAATATCTACGAATGAGGCGATGTGTAGCACTGATAGTGAGAGAATGTATTGGATGTACCGTGTTAGCGTGAATAATATAGCGCTGTGCAGAGTGCCTGCACGTCCATGTTCCAAAACCCTGAGTCGTTACGGATGGAACTTTCATGAATATTGAAATTTAGGTACAAATATGGTAGTGGTTTGAAATAGTCCCTGTGTATTCCCAGAACATACTATATGACTTTATTGAATTTCCGGTGAGCATGGTCGTAGCTACAAAACTTGGCGTTTTGGTTTTGATGGGGCTATGGCCGATCAGGCTCCGCGTGACCGTTTTCGGGGTGACCATTCCAGTTTTGTCAAATTGTGAATTTGTTGAATGTTTAAATTGTGGCAAGCTAGATCAGCCGCAGAGGAGTTGCACAGGATAGCTGGTGCCCGGACTGCAGCCTGCCACGGTTGCGAAGCAGACTGTTTTATCTGAAAACAATTGAGCAACAGAAATCTGTCAGCCATTGGAAGCAGAGAAGTCTGACAAGACGGGACTTGCTTTTCAAACGTTTGTCTTAATGTTTGTGACGCCTAAGTGCAGCGTGATGGACGCTGGAACAAATTGCTTTAAAATATTTTGATCGTATCCAAGGATAAATTTAATTGAAGAAAGTTCATCGGATGATGGATATAAAGGAAGATAAAAAAAAATTGTTTCTACATCTCCTCTTGCAAACGTTTCGGTATATTATTTTACCTTCATCAAGTGCTACAATAAAAATATTTGACACAAATCAACAACAATCGTTTTCCAGAGTATAATCAAACAATAATAAACAACAAGTTTAAATAAAAATAAAAGAAATACCTGTGAGATATGTAGGCCAAACGAGAAACATTATAATGGACAACATCACCTGTGACAGTGTAAGATCAACTGACTAAAACATACTAACCTCCAATAAGGGCAAAAACCAACTTGTCAAAAAATTAAACTAAAAAACACTAAGCCAAAATACAGTTAGGAAAACGAAAAGAAGAACTATCTGTTTGAATTATTTAACAAATTTAGAACATTTTGATAGCTCTAAGTATTATTTACATAACACATGGAGCCATGTTCTAATTTTTAAGTAGAGCGGTTCATGCGTACAATAATGAACCTTCTGGAGGTTGAGACCACAATTTAGTTAGGCTAATCGAGTGGATCGTTGAAAATCCACAGGGGTGACTAAAACTTTGAAGAGCCGACAAACTTTTATAACAAAAGTGGCTAAGGAGTAATTGAGGCGTTGGTCTGGAGATTGGTTATTTTCGTTAAATTCTTTAGAATTATTAACCGTGATGGAAGATGACATGCTACTGGATACCTCTGTCATGGTGTTTCGGTATGCTACTCTGATACCTCTGCCGAAGGTAACATGCTAACTAGGTGCCTCTGTCGTGTGTGTTTTCCAGTAAATGAATTGGGAAGCGTGGCCTAAGACGACGAGCTAAGTTTTCGATTTGCCATAGGATTTCTGATTTAGGACCTGAATGTTAGCAAAACTAGTAATAATTTGTTTTGTATGTTCTAAAGGCCCATGACTCTAATCGCACTTATAAATACGCACATGACCAAATTAGAAAAATGTCAGATAATAATGATATTTCTTCCCTAGGAACTGACGAAGAGCCAGGTTCTACACAAAATAATTAAAACTAGAATTGTCTGTAGTACAATGAGGGTGTTCCATTGCTAGGTAAGCAATGACGGTGTGGTTTTCCTGAGCTGGATAAGCGATGACGGAATAGTGTTCCATTGCTGGGTAAGCAATGACGGTGTGGTTTTCCCGAGCTGGTTAAGCGATGACGGAAGGGTGTTCCATTGCTGGGTAAGCAATGACGGTATGGTTTTCTTGCGCTGGTTAAGCGAAGATGGATTAGCGATCGATTGCTGGTTAAGCAATGATGGTCTGTCGCTGTTGGACGAGCTATAACAATGCTTGAATACTGATATTGTTAGTCATGTATTTACTGGTGAAATGTATTGTCACAGAATTATGTTTTGTTTGACGTCTTGTAAAAAAAAGGCGTCCATTAAATAATTTAGTGTACTATAGCTAAATTTTGAGCTTGATATAAATGTGAACAAAGTTGTAACTATTTGAGCACTTATTGGTCAGAGATAGCCGAGCGAAAATACTGTGGATAAATTCTTTGTTTTCAGATAGTTCACACGAGGACGTGTGAAACGTCAGAATGGCCGTGTCGGAGATTGTAATATCAAAGCATGTCGTAACGATCATTTAATGAATCAAGTATTACATGAATCACTTATAATCTTTTAATTGTATTGTCGTAATCGAAACGTCAAGCATTCTAGGCTATAATGCTTGGATGGAATCAGTGTGTAGCGGTGCTCAGGGAGTGAGTGCAGGTCCGCCTCGCTGAGATCATCACGTTTATATTATCGCTGTGGTTCTGAAATAGTGTTGGTCGACATAGAGTTTGCCAGTGATACTACCCCGCGACATATATATATATATATATATATATATATTATTTTGATTGGCGACACCCTCCTTACCAAGGGTAGCGGGAGGTAAAAATCTCCTATTCAGCTGTACATTTTCTCACGATGTCAAATGATGAAACAGACTGCTCGTGTATTGCCTTTTAAATGTAATAATTTAATCAGGATGCAGGATATTCAATTTCTTCTGATATTCTCCAAAACTTAAGCGTATCTATGAATCAACTGGAATTCCTTCTAATCCCATATACAAGTTCTAAAATTCATTCCCAACTAGGAATACTATGAAGAATGCTTCTAGTTTTAAGTGCAATGTGAAATACGATAAGAATTTTAGCATTACGGATCTGCAGTGTGTGGTTGATTGGTGAGTTAGATAGAAGCAGGTGCCATGAACTACCGCAAACTATTCTCATTCCTGCCCTGCACACAACTTGATGCTCTATTGTTTAGCAGGAAACTTGGCGGGAATTCTCCGATCGCGAAAGACAGAAGGAGAACGCTTTTTCAAACTTTGAAAGGATAAATAAATAAATATGAAAGACTTTTGTTTACCAAATAGCTCAGCATGGAGTAATCTGTTTTCCATGTGGGTTCAATTTTTATTGGTATCAAAATGAAAAGAAAAATATGTGCACCATTTTTATTAATTTGATAAGTAATGGCACTTAATGCTTTATCATATAATTATCTGGATTTTGGGGGTAACAAGATCAAAACTGCCGCATGGGCTGCATCAAATATTTCTTGTTGTTACTTGGAACTGATCTAAATTACAGTTACTGAAAGCAATTTTCAATAAACTGTTAACAAATTTCTGTTGTTTTGTGCAATGATTCAAAGGCTATTAAATGTTTTATAAAACACATAGGTGTTGTAAACTGAGTCTACCCCTCTTGTTGCTTAAACTCGGCCTCTAGCGTGGTTGACACGTCGGGTAACCTTGTTTAAGACAGTACTATCCCCCTTGCTCCTGAAGATGCCCCATACGACTGCGGGCGAAACGTTGAGCTCTGACTCAAAATATGACACAGCTCATTCCCGGAAAACGAATATTTCTCATGACTCAGACTGTGGAAGCCTACGCAGTTAGATATAATAATGTCACTCGTAAGACAGGACTCTATTATTTATAACTTTAACAAGATCACACATTTTCATATTAAATATATCAATATGGAGATCATTAATGGTCTTACACATTCTCGATAAGGGATTATTCCCAGTGTATAGAGACTTATAGCAATTTAGCGCGAATATAGGCTTTTGTCTAAAATTTCTGAAAGGAACCTTAAATCTCAATTCATTTAGCAACGCAGGGCTATCTATGATGCTATTACAAAGTTTAAAAATGAATTTTACATCGTTTGATTCGCGTAATGATTTTAAAGTTGATATGTTTAGAATAGAAGATATATAGGAGTAACTATGTTCAATGAAGGGGTCAGGAAAATTCATTCTGAAAAATTTATGTTGGACTATCTCAAATCTTTTTATGTGCAATTGAAAATATGGTGACCAGATAATAGACGCAAATAACAATATAGAACGAAATAAAAGTAAATGTAAAACTTTAATGGTTGAAACTGAACGGAAATCTTGGCATGTTCTTCTGATAAAACCTAATAATTGAATTGATTTGTTAATAGTTTTGTCCGTATGCTCATCAAAATTCATCCTAGAATCAGAAATCACTCCCAAGTCCCTAATTGATTTTACTATTTCAAGATTTACTCCATTTAATGAATAAGAATTAATCATTGGTTGTTTTTGTCTAGCAAATCCAATAAGAGAAATATCATTATTAAGGCACCATTTGTATATATTATTCAGGCAATTTTGTAAATCAGTGACATTTGAAATTGATTTTATACTTTTGAAAATTTTTAGATCATCTGCAGGAATTTCACGTTATTAATTACCAAAGTAATATCATTGATAAAAATATTGAAAAGTAATGGTCCCAAATGAGACCCTTGAGGTAAACCTGATAAAACTTTAATTTCATTAAAGGTAAAACTGGTGCATCAAATACTCTCACTCTAGTTTCTCTTGACTCTAGTTTTCAAACATCAAAAAATCAGGACAATTAATTCATTTGACTGGGAATCTAATTTCCTAAGGCCCCTAGTTAGGCTTGATTTACATTAGCAGTACAATGACGGTACAATAACGGTACGATACTTCTTGGTCCAATATATTTTAATGGATTCATTTATATCTACGTTCTCAGTACGATGAAGGTACGATGACGACCCAGTGATATTTACTGATTTATATTAGCGATATGACTAGGGTACAATATAGTTTTGTTTCTATAGAAAACATATTGTATATCATAGTAACAGCATAGTATTTCCATGCAAGGGGGAGTGGAAGGTTGCGTTTGAAGAGTACGAGCACTTCAAGTTCACGTTCATGCCAAAATTAGCCGAGTAAAAATAAACATATGCTAGTAGGTGTTTCACATTTGACGTGTTTTTGACTTTTTCATATTTGTATTTCAGTTAAACCAAAATGTAGTCAAAATGAGATAGAAATGAGAAATGATCATACATATACATTTATTGAACAAAAGTTCTCGGCTTATAACAAAATCGTGAAATATACACTACTGATAATTACAGAAAGTACATAAAAATAGTATCGTTTTTTAAAATTTTCTGGATTTTCTTCATTTTCTTCTTCTTCTTTGACAAGAGTAAGGACAGTTATGGCCAAGTCCGTATTTGAGAAATTTTTAAACATACTTTTGATAGAAACATGACATATGTACCACAAACCGTCATAATACATACGAGACAAAACTATAGGCGATTTCGGGCAACATACCCGTTCACTTCTTCGGATTACTTACGGTTAGTTACGGTATGATATGGTTAATGGTGGCGCCAAAAATCGTTGGTTCACTTGTTGACACCGTGCTTGGTGGTTATGTATATTCTACGACATTTAAAACTGTCAAAAATAGTGTCTGACAATTAAAATGCATTAACGGAGATAGTTTTTTCCATATTTGTCCAAAAAAGAGTCAACGAAAATAATATCACCCTGTTTGACATAACACCACGACTCCGACTGTTTTGACTTTTGACATTTCAAAAAAAGACATGATAAAAAGAGATAGAAATGGTGAACAGAGAGCTGATCCGACTCGCAAACCCGTTCAGCTGTGAGCACTGATCCAAGCATATATATGTTGTTCCTAGCGCCCGAATGTGTGAACGTACCTGAACGCAACATACCGCAAGTGAACGGTTGTCGCCCGAAATCGCCTTATATTGTCATGGTATTTTATTATGTTTGTACCGTCGTGATACCGTCTAATGTAAATGCCTCGTGTAATTGACATACCGTCATTGCACCGTCATCGTACCGTCGCTGTACCGCTAATGTAAATCAAGCCTTAAAGTGACTGTATATAAACCATTAGTTAAGAATTAAACTGAAGGTTAGAAGCGATTTGAACAACAGTTTTAACTTCCAGTTAGAACAATTTTGCAACATACCGTTGGATACCACTAACTGTCACTTTAACTAGATGTGGCAGGAGCGGGTCTAAGTAAGCTGTTTATCGTTTTATATAATACCTAGACAACTAGACAGATTGTAAAAACGCTAATTCAACGAAGGTTTGCAAACTGGCTATTTTTCTTTCATAGCTTAGAAATTGCACCTTAATACAAATCCTGCACTTCCCTCTTTTACTAAATATACTAATAAATAATTGTTGAATCCTTTTTAAAGATTCCTGCAAAATTACGATTCCTGCAAAATTCCAATTCCTGCTTTGATTCTTGCTGGAGCATTACCCACCATCCACTTTTAGCTTAATCTGTATTCCACATTAACAATATTCTTGTCGTCCTGCTGGTTGCAGGAACCGATTGTTGCCGAGCTTTGTCGACCGGTTCCGAGTGTTCTCCAGAGCATGAAGACTGCTGGAGTAGTCCGCCTGATGCCTAGTGTGCGCTAGTGTTCGGGCAGAGTGCGACGATCGCCAACTGTCCGATATCCGGTACGGCGGTGTGTTCGAGTGCAAGACAAGTGAACAGTGAGGAATATCAAGGTAAGCAACATAACAACACAAAAACCACAGAAAGAAGGAAGCCAGGCTTTGTTTGTGTGTAAACACAGAAATATTTACAGAAATTGCTACGAATAATAAGTTGTTTTCAGATGTTTTACTGAATACTGAAGGGTAGTGGCGCTCCAAAAATTGAAACATCAATCCAGAAATTGTTTATATATTTTTGGAACACCTATATTATCTTCCAAAAATATAAATACCTCTGCTGATTTGTAAATCTAATATGTACCTAGTTAAATTGAGGAGCTCTTTAATTAATTTTGAATTCATAAATTTTTAGTTTGTTATAGTTTTCCTGCAATTATTTGGTGTACGTATATTTTTTACGGTATTGTATTTTTTCCACATTATACTTCTGTAAAACCAAACTTTTCCAAATTATAAAATAAATAAATAAATAAATATATCATCCCATTGCTGGGTGTGCCAATCTGCTTTGTACACAGAATTCGGTAATGATGAAATATTTGCACCGTGCGGGCGCTTACCAGGCGTCACCTCACGGGCACTCATTGCTGGCGTGGAGAGTCCACCACAGGGGTCAATTTAGTGCCATTTAAAATTGGAAATATTTGGCGTCGGTCGGGATCGAACCCGGTTCCCCAGATTGGCGACCTGACACTCAGGCACGCGGCCACGAGACCCCAAATTATTACCTTTGGTATTCCTGCACCCCCTAAATCAAAAGTGGAATTCTTCATTAATAACACGAATTCCTGCGGTAGGTATCTTTATACCATATTATACTTGCGAGTTAGCGAGTTACCCCTTTATGAAACTATTCAAAAAAATTCTGGTGTGGCCAGCACATTACCTTCCGTCAGTTCTATGTATTTTGTACAAATTCCACACAAAAAGTTTCCTTCAAAATATTCAATATTTCCAGTACATTACTTTCAGTCAATTCTATGTATGTTGTACAAATTTCATACATAAAGTTTCTTGTAAGAGATTCTATATATTTCCAATAAAATAATAACACAATTTGCACTTGACACTGACATTTGTGAATCAGAATTTTCTTAATATAGTAGATGTTTCCATCGTTGAACACAGCTGGCTGCTGTATGTAATTTAATTTCTTTATAATTTTTACCTTCCGTCACCTTTAGGTAAGGAAGGTATTGTCTGGTCCAAAAATTCGGTGGTGAGTTTTTGATCAATAAGCACGTGTTAAAGTCCCTAGAACACGATTTTACCATTTTTACGATGATGTTTGTATGCGTGTGTATGGATGTATGTATATTTGTATGTATGTATGTATGTATATATATATATATATATATATATATATATATATATATATATATATATATATATATATATATATATATATATATATATATATATATATGTATATATATATATATGTGTGTATGTGTGTGTGTGTGTGTGTGTGTGTGTGTGTGACAAAAAATTCGTCTGCGATAACTCTATTACCACAATTCCAAAAATTATAATTCTTTCCTATAATTCTATGTTACATCCATATGTAGAGCTGATTAGATTTTGGTTACAATTGGTCAACCGGAAGTACCCTCATTTGAAAATTTTAACAGTTTTTCTTGAAAATATGATGTTAAATATATTTTTTTCATATTTAATGTTATTATAAATACTAAAGAATATTTTATTCTCTATACGATTTAACTGCATTTTATTCTTCATATTAAATGGATATAGAGTTAAAAATTATAAAGAAATTAAAAATCATAAATTAGCCAGTTATGCTATAATGTACAAGAAATAAAATATTTTGCAGGAAACTTTCTGTATGACATTTGTACTCTATATTCATTGAATATGAAGTATAAATGTAATCAAATCGTATAGAGAATAAAATATTCTCTAATATTTATAATAACATTAAATGTGAAAAAATGATATTTAACAGCGTTTTTCAAGAAAAACTGTTAAAATCTTCCAATTAGGGTATTTCCGGTCAACCAATTATAACCAAAATCTAATCAGCTCTTCATATGGATGTAAAGAAAAGGAACACGTAAAAATTATAATTTTTGGAAAAGTGGTATTGGAGCTATGCGATCCGAAAGAGTCGTCAAACACACACACACACACACACACACACACACACACACACACACACACACACACACACACACACACACACACACACACACAACACACACGTACAGATATAAAAATAGTAAAATTGTATTCTAGGGACTTTAAAATGTGTTTATTCATTACAAACTTATCATCGAAGTTTTTGATTAAAGCCAATACCTTCTTTTTCAAAACTGTAAAAAGGTAAAAATTCAGTTCCAAATTTTGTTTTGCAAATCTATTTACTAATAAAACTAATCTTTTTTTTGTTAATGAATCAAATTTGTCTCTAAAAATCTAGTAGAAATTCTGCCACATACGAAACATAAATTTTAAGAAATTAATATTTATAGATACATGTATATTTTGTGTGACTATGTTTATGTATATGTTTTGATATGCAGTGTTTGTGCGTATGTGTGTGTACATCTCGTGTTTCTTTGAAGGTAAGTCGTTCAAATCTATGTTTATCAACAAACCAGGAACTTGACTTCATGAATAAAACATGTATTTATATTATACGTTTTTAATTAATCTACTTGCTATATTCATACATTATACAGATAGCTTGATAGCTAGCGTGGAAAACTTGTTAATCAAAGATTCCGAGTTCAAATTCTGCGCCAAATAATACAACAAAATATTGTTCTATAATATACCATATTAATGTTTGTTTAAATAAATAATAAAACCAAATACATATGTGTGAAAATGAAAGATTTGTTGAAACGAAACTTCTCGGGTATTAATAGCTATATGGGAGAGGGTAGAGCAGGGGTTATTCTAAGGATTTTTTTCCACTGCACATATAGGAAATAAATCGCTGTTTATTCTGTTCCATTTAAGCCATTCAGCAGATGTCGCTCGCATCAATGCCAATTTTAAGTAGACGAAATTACATTAGATAAACTTGTCTCTTGTCTCCAATTTCAGCCAATCAGAGAGGTCAGAACTATTCCCTATTCTCTGTAATACCGAATGGCTTAAATGGAACAGAGAATTGGTTTATAATATTTTAGGGAAAGATCTTTGTTTAACTCAATTCAAGTTGGATGGAAGAAATAGAAAAGTTACGGAAACTAACGCTTCCAGAGTTAATTAACTTCTTAACTATTTCTTCGGAATTCCTTACGGCAACTAAAATTTTCGCGTGGATTTTGGATGCCAAACCGCATAGTGTGGATGCGGAAAGACTTAAGTACCAGCAATGCGTGGTGTCTCGGAATAGCTTGTCTTCTCTGTTAGAGTGAGATCCCCGGCAAGCTACAATGATGTGTGGTTAAATAAGCGTGAGCACAGAGTCAAGCCAACCCCTAAAGCCAAACAATAAAGATGGTACAATGGTATTTTTGCTGAGGCCAATGCCACTGATGAGGATGAGGCTAGCGAAGAGTTTGTAGATAAAGTTGAGGGAAAAGCTGGCACAATTTTAGTGATTCTACAGGATGTTTCTAAGCCTGTGTCACAAATTTTATAGTGTATATAGTACTGACCAAAATGAGAAAAAAAAAGCTGAATCGTCATAGGTCTGTTTCCGAGAAAAACGAAAAATCGAAAAACAACTGACAAAGAGTGATCGAACAAAATTTTCTATATTCCATTTAAATTAGTACAATTATTTAATTTTATTTTAAATAAACGTCGTAACTTATAGTTTTCGAGATAGCAGAGGTAACTCCGTAAAAACTCATTTTTCACTGCTTTATCTCGGAAACTATTGAAGATCGGACCTATGTTAATTAAACTTTTTTATTCATTTTGGTCAGTACTATATACCCTTAAAATTTGTGACAGGTTTAGAAACATTCTATATATAAATCCTATATTCTTATTTTTAGTTTTTTTTAAATTTTTTATTATACATGCATCATAATCCCTCTTTAAAACACGCCAAAGCGTGCTTAAATCGACCATAAAAACACGCTAAATTTTTGAGTTACCTAGGTAACGAAAAATGACAATTAATATGAATAACAACTAAAACAATTATTATTATTGGTTTTTATTTAAATTTATACAAAAATTACAATTTTTGTTGTCAGCAATATGGAAATTACAGGATTTTAGCTGGGTATTTATAGTTTCGCTGTCGCCGTTTGCTGGAATGTCTATATTATCTTTTAATATAGTTTGTGTACTGGTAAGTGCCTCTCCAATGCGTTTCGTGACTGATATTTTGTTCTGTATGGATTCTTCAATATATCCACTCGCTACCGTTGATGATTTCCATCCTACTTGGCGCTTCAGTTCATCCACACTCATTCCGCTGTTTGCCATGATTGTGACAGAACTGCGCCTGAACGCGTGTCCGGTATACTTTGTAGCGTCAGGAAGATTTAAGAAACGCGCCAGAAGAGAAGGACATTTTCCAAAAGTATTAATTCCAACGACTTGTTTAATGCATTTTCCATTGGCGTATTTCAAAAATACTCTATCCGTAGATATATTTTCTGGACGTAGAGATAGGTATTTGTTAAATAATTTGACATACGATATGTCATCATTATCAACCACAGCAAACTTTCGACCTTTTTCGGTTTTTGATGGTCGAATATTATTAATTAAAACAGAACCTTCTTTTTTAATATCAGACAGGCGCAAATCACATAATTCATATCTCCTGCATGAGCCAAATATTCCACATATGGCTACCACCTTTAAAATAAAATATTTATTAAATTTTGTAAAAAATATCATAATCTCGCGCTTACCTTCAAAAATAAGTAGGTATTATCTGGGGCTTCAATAAAAAATTTCCTTAACTGTTCATCCGAAAATACGAAAGATTTTTTCGGCTCGTAGCCTTTATTAACGCTTTTCATGAAAGCATGCAATTTATGAAAAGTAGCTATGTTTACTCCTTTCTTAAGTTTTAGCATTGCTTGTAATTTGGAATGAATGCACCATAATGATGAAGGTTTATACTGATTTGACTATAACGAAACACAAAATAAGTACAATAAATTTCACAAGTTACCGTTATACCATTTGGTTCATATAGGCCAGCATGAGTGTTTCATCCACAGTTACGGCATTTTTATTTTCCATCCATTTATTTAATTTTTCGTATTCCTTATAATACGCGTCTTTAGATTTAGGCGGAATTAATCTTAACTCCGCCTGTTCAGCTAATTCTTTAATTTCATTCATTTCTCACTCTCACAATCACGTGAAAAAATATTGACTTGTTGACAACTTAAACAATACGAATAATTGCTAACTGTCTCCTTGGAAACGCTTAAACTCACTGGATCAAAAATCAAAACCGTATGATTTGCAATAATTTTCAGTTTTAAATGGTTATGATGCATTTATAATAAAAAATAGCGTATGATACACGTGTATAAGCTAGCCTTTAAAGCACTACGACATTAAAGCCACTCCGCTACGCGTCGCGGCTTTAAACTTGTCGTGCGTGCTTTAAAGGCTAGCTTATACACTTATATCATAATATACTATTATTTGGTTTATTCGTAATAAATGAAAAATAACTGCACAGATTTTATTTTCCCACTGCACAATTTGCTTTTCCTACTGCACATTTTGTGTCCAACTACATGTTAGAATAACCTCTGGGTAGAGGGTATCAACCACAGATTGATCCTGTTTTTTCTTGTGTTTAATGTATTCTTTCTTTCTCTTAGTTTTAGTATTGATTCAACTTACTCTGACATTTCATTTGAATACTGAGTTATTACTGACCTTCATGTATTTTGCATGTGTTAATAAATTTTCCTGCAGATTTTCTTGGGTCAAAGGGTAACATGCAAAGCAAAGCGTGTAGGAAAAATTCACAATCAGATATCCAGCAGGAAAGGATAGTTCTTAAAATAGCCACACTTGGTAGCGCCATAAGATTTAAGCATAAGATTATTTTTGGTAAATCACTACGCAGGAGAAACAAATTGTATTCTATATCACACTCTACTGTTTGGGAGTATGTAATTAATTTATAAAATAATTAAAGCAGAACATAAATTATTTCGCAGAGTATTGAATACAGTAAATGTCATTGCCGTATGTGTATAGGATGTAGGTGATTACAAATAATACAAATATGATGACAGAAATTGTAGGCCAAGGCTTTCAATGTTAAAATTTATACATAAATAAATATTAGCATAGTTATATGTATATGAAATGATTGACAGCAATGTATTATTGAGTTTTTTTTTAAACTGGATATGGGAATTGTCGAAGTCATCTTCCAAATACATTGTATAAGTCCAATATGAGTCTAAGACAAGTTTCCGATTTATTTGCTGCTACTATTAATAAGCGACCCAGGCCAGTAACTATTAGGGAATTGTCAAAGTCATCAAACTGTCATGTGTCAATTTCAGATACTCATTTTATTTCGAAAGGGTATTTGTCATTTTTATTTAACTGTAAAATTTAATGTTTCTTATTATTAATTACCTTACTTGTTCGGATTTTCTTTTAAAGTTATCCATTCGTGCATCTTGTAGTTCTATAATTATTATAGATTTTTTTAACAGTTGCTGGTCTCGGTCGCCTATTAAAAGTAGCAGCAAATAAACTGGAAACTTGCCTTAGAGTCCATCGACTCATATTACACATTGTTATTTTGGAAGATGCCAGTTCGACGACTTTGAAAACTCCCTATGTCCAGTTAAAAAATCTGATATGGCCAGAACATTACCTTCCGTCAGTTCCATACACAGTGTTCAAAAAAATTCCTAACTCGGAGTAGGCTACGAACAGAGAAACATGTGTCTGATCATTATCCAATTCAGAAGTTAGGTTGTCAAAATTGATCTTCAAATTTAATATTAAGGAGAAAAGACATTCAGCAAGAAAAAATTGCAGGATTATACGAAATTATGGTAATGGTTATAGAGCTATAATTTTAATTTTGAAGGAAAAGAAAAAAATCTGATGTGGCCAGCACATTACCGTCCGTCAATTCTATGTATTTTGTATAAATTTCATACAGATAGTTCCTTGCAAAAGATTCTATTTCTTGTACATTACCTTCCGGCAGTTGTATGTATTTCATACAAATTTCATACAGAAAATTTCTAGCAAAAGATACTATATTTCCAGTAAAATTTTAAGACAAACACACTATGTCAATTTCACTTGACACTGACATATTTCAATCAGAATTTTCTTAATATAGTAGCTGTTTCCATAGCTATGGCTACTTTATGAAATTTAATTTCTTTATAATTTTTCGCACTCCCGAGACTAAAGAGCGATTCTAATCACTCATTTCAGGGACTACAAATTAAATTCAGTCCCAGAGGGATTAAATTTGAAAAAAATCTCTGGGGGACTAAAGTAAAAATAAACAAGATGTTTCCATAACATCATATAGTTACTATGATTTATTTATTCGTATCTGCACTACATTTTGAGCAGGCGTTAAGTTTAAATTTGAACAAATTTTTTGACATTTGTATTGTCAAATTGTAAGATTAATTTCTGTTACACTAATATGGTTCCATTTGATACGGGAGTGCGAAAAATATATACCACAGGACTAAATTGTATTCAATCCCTCAGATGATTATTTTCCTCACCCTCGGCTCGGGAAATAAACTTCACCCACAGGATTGAATATGCACTTTAGTCCCTGAGTATATAATATACTATTTTAATTCTATATCCGTTTAATATAAAGTATAAAATGCAGTTAAATCGTATAGAGATTAAAATATTCTTTAATATTTATAATAACATTAAATGTGAAAAAATGATATTTAACATAGTTTTTTTTAAGAAAAACTGTTAAAGTCTTCAAATGAGGGTAATTCCGGTTGACCAATTGCAACCAAAATTTAATCAGTTCTTCATATGATTGTAACGAAGAAGAATCCGAAAGAATTATAAAATTTGAAATTGTAGTATTAGAGTTATGCCAACGAAATTTTTGTTACACACACACACACACACACACATATATATATATATATATATATATATATATATATATATATATATATATATATATATATATATATACACACACACACACACACATTTGATTTAAATCACGATTTAAATCAACTGATTTTTTTAAATCATTGATTTAAATCAAATTTTATAAAATAATACATTTGTTGTCAATTGTTTTTCAAATTAATTTAGATTCCTACAAAGTTAACAAAAAGAAAATTCTTCTATGGTAATATAATATAAAAATATTTACATATATACCGGGTGTTTACTTGTTTATGGACCGTAGGAAATACAATGGTAGAATTTTCGTATATATTGCTTTTACAGAGTGCCATGCAAGACATGTTTTGACCTGTTTTATTTAGGCAGGCATGGTTTAAGTTTAAAGTTTAAAACAGGCGCGCGTTAGATGTTAGTAATCCATTCCCGATCCTGATATCGGGAAAAAAATATTTACAGAGATACTCAAACTGAGCATGTGTCGTTTAATTCGTGAATTGGATGGTCTCACGCTTCAAGCATACTGAGTCAGTATATGCCCGAAGGTCTCATGTTACAAGATGAAGGGTTTACATTTATTATAAACTTAAATATTTTAATTCCTGATATTGAACAAATTTTCAGATTCTCTCCCGAAAAGATCTAAATTAAATTTTTTGAAATTTATTTTCATTTATCTTACACATTTAAATTTAAACACCCATTTCAACAATATCAAATTTCTATTATTTTTACTGCTAAAACTCCTAGACGATGGTCATGCGTCATTTTTGATGATAATATTCTTGAAATTTCGAAATCGATCGCATAGAATTGAATAAACATGTATACTGAACTGGAGAACTTCATCAGATTCTCTCAACACTTAATTCTTATAAATAGATTACAGGGCAAAATTTCTATTTTTCATGTCAATCAACCATTTGCAAAATTTCCAACTAGCAGTTATCAAAACTGAAATGCAAAACTAGCTTTGTTATTTAATTAGTCCAAAATTATCATGAAATCTACCATTAGAGAATAATGTTCCGCGGAACATCTTGCACCCCAAATTTTCTTATCACTCATTATTAAAAACTCAAACGTCAAACTAATCACTTTACGTTGTCAATACAGTAGAAATATGTACAAATATTGAGAATCGACATGCCTTTTAACTCAGTTGTTAATAATTTCACTGCTATATTTAACAACGATTGTTCAGAACGACCGTTTTTAACAATGTCGTTAATTATGTATTTACTGAATACCAATTGAATGACAGTTCTTACAAGAGTTGCTAAAAATCGTTGTTAACTCTCATTTGTTACCTAATGACTATGTTAAAAACTACGATATCTTAGTGAATTAGGCTGAATCTGCAGTATACCGGAGTTATTAAAAGTCTTTGATCTACACTCATACAAATATTGTGAAAAACTTTAAATCATACTACATATCTATCAAAAATGAGTTACGTCAATTCTCGTTATTGACAACGATATGTATAAGTATATCTGCGTGTAAAGAACTTTTGCTGATAGAGTTATCCATTAGAGTTGAAGTTTGGAGTTGGTATAATTTATAATGTAACGAAATTATTTTGATACATGGCTGAAGCAGAAACTATTGATGTTGGCCAAGTTTAGGACGACGAATACCCGACCGACTCGGCTATTAAATTAACTAACTACACCAAACATTCCAACCACCCGTGCCCCAAAGATTTTTATCAGAAACTATTCGTATCTCCATATCAAATAGAGGAAGATTTTTCAATAAGTTTTACTTGGAAAACTTTATAAACTTACAGACAAACTGACAAAGAGTAACCAAAGAAAAGACACAATAAGAAATGTAGTAAGTAAGTAGTAAGTTTGTTTCACTCTTAGTTAAAAATTGTGTAGCACACTATACTTTTGTATTGATCAATAGAAAACAAAAATAACCGTAATCAATTATTTTGAATTTGATATAATTACAGAAAAAATCTGATGTGGCCAACACAACACCTCCCGCTATTTAATTTTCATTAATTTAAATATACTTACTTACATATTTACTTATACTAGAAACTGTATTAAAATCCATTCCATATAACTATGGTTCTATTTACTATTTTCTTTTTAAAACGTTACTATTATTAACTTGAAATCTGTAGAATACATACATTTGAGATATGAACGGTGTAATCAAGGAGTTTTGCTTGTTTAAAGCGTAGGCTCCGGGATTCAAATTATAGATAATTTTATAAATTTATCCATAAAATATATAGAAAAAGTATTTATGCAAATCTGTAGAAAATTTAATAATCTTTAATTTTTATAACACAAATCTTGAAAAAATAATATTTTAAGATATTTTTCAGAGCAAAACTATTTTGAGCTTCAAGTAAAGTATAATTTCCGGTTATCTGATTTACACCAAAATCTAATGGCTTCTTCCCATATTAGAATAAGGCAGAAACACAAGGTTTAAAATTTTTCTGAATGATAGTATTTGAGTTAGAGTGGAGGATCCACACACACATACACACACACACACACACACACACACACACACACACACACACACACACAGACAGATATCATCGTAAAAATGTTAAAATTGGATTCTAGGGATCTTAAAATGTGGTCTTTTACCAAAATCTCGATATGCGATTTTTAGCACGATCCTTATACCTCCCTTACCAAGGGTAGCGGGAAGTAAAAAGTAATTTATATCAAAAACTATCATGTTCGGTATCAAATTAAAACTATAGGTACTGCTAATTACTTTTCCGTGTTAGTTATGTAAATTCATATGTACACAGAGTGATCAGCGACCGACTTTTTTGCTAAGACGTACCGTCATGAAGATATAAACAAAAAATCTGATGTGGCCAGCACATTACCTTCCGTCAGTTCTATGTACTTTGTACAAATTTCATACGGAAAGTTCCTTGCTAAATTAAATATTCTATTTCTTGTACATTACCTTCCGGCAGTTGCATGTATTTTATGCAAATTTCATACAGAAAATTATTATTTTGTGACGTTTTCTATGTATAGTGTAATGTATCTGCAGAAATAAAAGATTTATTATTATTATTATTTCTTGTACATTACCTTAAAGCAGTTGTATGTATTTTATACAAATTCCATACAGAAAGCAAAAGATCCTATATTTGCAGTAAAATTATAAGACAAACACAATATGTCAATTTTACTTGACAATTACATCTTGCAATCAGAATTTTCTTAATATAGTAGCTGTTTCCATAGCTATAGCTACTTTATGAAATTTAATTTCTTTATAATTTTTTAACTCTATATCCATTTAATATTAAGTATAAAATGCAGTCAAATCGTATAGAGAATAAAATATTCTTTAATATTTATAATAACATCAAATGTGGAAAAATTATATTTAACATAGTTTTTTCAAGAAAAACTGTTAAAATCTTCAAATGATGGTACTTCCGGTTGACCAATTGTAACCAAAATCTAATCAGCTCTTCATATGGATGTAACGAAGAAGTATACAAAAAAATTATAATTTTTGTAACTGTAATATTAGAGTTATCGCAGACGAAAATTTTGTTACACACACACACACACACACATACAGACATCATCGTAAAAATAGTAAATTCGTATTCTAGGGACCCTAAAACGTGCTTATTGATTAAAAACTCATCATCGAATTTTTTGACCAAAGACAATACCTTCCTTACCTAAAAGTGACGGAAGGTAAAAAACGAAAAACAGACACCTTCTCGGTATTGTTTTAGAACCGTTCAAACTTTAAATGTGACCAACTTACTTTTTGTGAAAAACTGTTTGGCATAATTCATATTTACAATATTTGGACTATGCTTGATATTGCCAAGATCTCGTCAATTGTAAATGCAAAGTACATATTACATTGTTTGTTAATTATGGTTCTCTTTTGCATTTTCGTGATATACTTCAAT
The DNA here is from genome assembly GCA_963082715.1 of Harpalus rubripes. Lineage (NCBI taxonomy): Eukaryota > Metazoa > Arthropoda > Insecta > Coleoptera > Carabidae > Harpalus > Harpalus rubripes. The sequence goes on from OY720451.1 coordinate 744,843, forward strand.
GATAAAGCATAATTGGGTTAAACTTTGGAATAAGTCTCTGTCGGACTGATGTGATATCAAAGGTGGGCAATTGTAGTTAAGTGGAACCTTTTAGCTCTGTAGAGTTCAGTGTAACGAGCTGGTTAATGTGCCATTATCAATGCAGAACAGCCTTTGTGCATATTTTTGTATAATTTCCATCATATAAAAATATTACCACAATTTTACAATTCTGTTCTTTAACTTTAAATAAATATCAAACGGAGAAAAAGATACAGAGGTTTACATTCAATAAAGTTCTATATATGTGTTAAAGTATAGATTCTTGTAGTTTGAAGCATTTGAATTCAAAGAGACTTTATTGGAATGTAAAAATGATTGTTTGAGGGCCCGTGAGATGAGGCCTGGCAATCGCTCTCAACGATACAAATTCGAGTCCAAACTTATTGTAACGTTTTTATTTATTTGGGTGAAGTGTAAATATTAGACAATTTTTATTAATTAAAATAAATGTTTATTAAACTAAATATTAAATAGGTATTAAACAATGACGATTACTAATATTGAACATGTGACTATGGTCACTAGATTTGGATTTAATTTTTGTGTTTAGCATTGTAGTCTTGTGGTTAACAAGTTAGTTTTTTTTTGCTAAAGTTTATAAATTCAAATCGAGGTTCAAATCCCACCAGTAAGAATGTTGTTTACATTTTTATTATTTTGTATTGATTGAAATTACGCCTACAATGTACTTGTGTGATTATATTGTATGTCGTTTGTTGTAAAATGAATTGTTGTATTATTGTTTAAAATTGCAAGTATTTGCAGGATTATTAGAATCATGTTAAAACTAATTTTTGTATTTTTAACGGTTTTTCGGGGTATAAATACGGGCCCAAGCGACAGTTTTATTCAGAGAGTGTGTGCTCTCTCAAGAGAGCGTTAGCTTTTCACCGAGTCTGTGCTCTGTCGGGGAGACGGTGTGTGCCGTCTTCCGCGAACCTGATGAGTGCCGGGCGAGCAGTTTTGTTAGGACCTTGGCTGCCTCTGACTCAGTGCTGTTGGTGTGTGCCGGCAGCTCGTGAGGGAGTGCAGAAGGTGCCTTGTACGGCTACGGATGCCGCCGTAGCCGAATGTTTCCGCACAGCGGGGTTTACCACTGTTTGCTGTAATAGCGATTGTCGATGAGTGTTAGCGTGTGTCAACACGGCTCCGTTTCGAAATCGCGATTGTTGATGAGTGTTGTCGAGTGACAATACTGTTACCGCTTTGTTTTTCTCAACTTTGGTGTGTGCCATTGTTGCCCGTTCATTGTTGACCGTTTCTCTTAATAAACGAATCCTGCAAGTACCGCTGATTCATTTGTAGTATTCTATAGTAGGCTAACGATTGCTACTTTCATTTATTTGTTATTATTATCGTTTTAATATATTTCAATAAAATATTGAAATTCATTATGATTTCATTGTCAAAAACCAAACTCTGTCTCCACTAAGCTACCCGAGCACTTTTGGCGTTCAAGCTGCTCTTTTCAGAGACGCTATCATAGCGTCCTTCACATCTCCTGTGCTGTGTTATCGACCGATCGATTGGCGCCCGAGAAACCCGTTTTGACAGCAAGGAGAACTGAAGAGAACGTCGAGTAAAGATGACAGACTGACCATTTTGCCCTCACAAAATGGCGCCCGAACAGGGACTGTCTGACTCTGTCATTTTTCCATTAAAAACAATTATTAAAAACCAATTAAGATATTACTAATCAGTTATTTCGATTATTTATGTCACTTCTTTATTTATATCACGTTCAACTGTCCGCCTACCGACCTCCATAGCGTCTATATACTCAACAGCCTCAACAGCGTCTGTATATTCAACTGCTCGGACAGAAGTCACACCTTTCATCTCACTATCTGTTTATTTTTGTAACTCTTTCACTTCCACAGACTCAGTATCATCGACTGTCCGTGTGCCAAAATTCTTCAACACCGCTGCCGAGTATCCACTTCCACTTGCCGTTACTGTCCCCGTATACCTAGCTTCCCGACTTGTCGTTACTGTCCTTGTACACTATAGCTTCCCAATACTCAACACTACTACAGAGTATTCACTTTCATAGCCGAGTATATAAGTATCTTCCCGAGTCCACCACTCGACACTATACTGCATACGCTCACCACGATACTGCTGTGCTTCACTAACACTCTATGTGAGTGTTTCTATATGTCTCTCCACGTAACTAACTCACTCTGTAAGTATTATGTAACTAACTAACTAACTAACTATGTAACTATGTATGTAACTCCATATGTAACTAACTAATTAATTAATTCCTGAGCATAGCTGCGTCCTTTTTATACAGTTGCCATTAACTTCTAGAGAGCTCTAGAATGTTCGACCGCATAATAACAATGAACACAAAAGGTTCAGGCGACCGGAAGTAATTAAACACGTCGCGGGGTGTTTAGTTCAGCCCGTTAACATTTTCAACAAACAAATCTACGCAAATGGTGATTCTATAAAATTCTTACGATTAAACTTACAAAAACTGAATTGAATATATTATTCAAGTATTCCCAAAGTTAATATTGGGTTACATCGCATTTATTAGTAATACTAGCTTTAATTATATTTCCAAGCGAAGCCTTGCACATTTTCCTGAGAGTATTGTCCCATAATATGGCTTGCAACATAGATTTTACTGAACATAAGTAAATAATCTCGGTAGAAGCTAAATCTGGATTTCATCATTACCTTTAAAATACCGGTCATTTGGCCAACAGTTTTTTTAAAAGTTTTAAGTCTCTTTGAAACACAAAATGAGATCCATTCCATGCTGGACTAAAACTTTTTGTATTTTATTTCTGAAGTGTATTTAGCACAAATTGTCCAGAAAATATAAAAAGTTTATTTCATAAACAGTTACTTCCAGTGGCTCAACTTCAGTGAAAAGTTGGGAAAGTTTTTTGTGTTATGAGAGCATTTTGTATGAAATATGATTTCTGCTCTTCGTACACAAGATGGAGCATGGAGCACGCAGTATGGAGCAGACATTTTGAAACGTTTGCGTATGTAGAATATACAAGACAAATACGGAAAAAACACTTACGAACTCTTTGCAGAGAGAAATGTCATATGTACATAGTGTGGCTATAAAGATTCAGGACTGATTGTCTGTAGTGCTAAAGTCCCTTGATTACTAAAGTACCACGAGATGCCGCTATTTTGGCTCAAATTTGAGCGCCAATACAATGAAAAATAGGTTTATTACAAAATACAAAATTATTTAAAATTATTGACTTTATCGAACAATAAATATAAAAACAAACTAAGCTCACAAATGACTGACAGATCCGACAAATCAGTTCTTATAAAGTTACACAAAAATTATTTTCTTTTTTTTCACGTAGTATTCTAAATAAATGAAAACCATTTTCAGATCCATTCTTGCATCATGTTACAGCAAGAAAACATTTTTATAAATTGTAGAAAGACCCACCATTTTGCCTCCATATTGCTAATACACGGGCCTAATGAATCGCGCTTCTGTGATAATCTAGGGTCTTTAACTTAAATAAAACGTTGTATATGTCGGATCCATAAGAGGTAATGGGGTCCTGCACCATAACAAAAAATAATAAAATGTACACTTTATACTTAAATAAAAAATTCCTAACTCGGAGTAGGCTATGTACAAAGAAACGTATGTCAGTTAATTAAATGTCAATTTGACATAAGGTATTGTCAAAAATGTTTTGTAAAGAAATCAAAGCTTTTCTTCCTGTATCTTATTTTAGAAATGGAAACAAATTAGAAAACGGCGAATGTCAATATACTATATCCTTCTTTTCTCTTTAAAATTACATTTCAAGATCAATTTTGACAACTTGACTTTTGAATTAAATAATGATCAGACACATGTTTGTCTGTTCATAGCCTACTCCGAATCAGGAATTTTTTTGAACACACTGTATTACTCAATGAGTTGCGATTAAGATAAAAAAAATCTGATGTGGGCAGCACATTGCCTTTCATCAGTTCTATGTATTTTGTACAAATTGTATACAGAAAGTTCCTTGCAAAAGATTCTATTTCTTGTACATTACCTTAGGCAGTTGTATGTATTTTATACAAATTCCATACAGAAAGTTTCTAGCAAAAAATCCTATATTTCTAATAAGGTTATAACAAAAACACATTGTCAATTGCACTTGATACTGTCACCTTTCAATCAGCATTTTCTTAAATAACAGCTGTTTCCAGAGTTATAGCATAACTGGCTAATATATGATATTTATAATGTTAAATGGGAAAAAATTATATTTAACATCGCTTTATCAAAAAAAAAAAAAAACTATTAAAATCTTCAAATTAGGGTACTTCCGATTGACTAGTTATAAGCAAAATCTAATCGGCTCTTCATATGGATGTAACGAAGAAGAATACGAAAGAATTATAATTTTTAGAATTAGAGTTATCGCAGGGGAAAATTTTGTCACACACACACACACACACACACACACACACACACAAACTAAACAATAATTGTAATAATATTGTTATTAGCAATTTAATGTTTTGGAGAAGGGATATACGCCGTAAGTATAGTTGAAGACAGACAGACTGCGGGAAAGAAAGAGACAGTTATAGATCAGCCTATCAGTGTCGCAATTATGTTGTGGTAGGTGTTACAGGGTGTGGCATAACCACAGCTGGCTATAACTATCTCTGTCCCTTTCAGACTATCCGTCTTCTTCCATGCTTCTACCATGCTCACGTCATAAATCCCTTCTCCATATTCTTAATAATTATTATTTTCTCGTAAAGTACGAATAATTAATTGATTTAGAAAATACGGGTATTTTATTCTTTTTAGGCCCACTTTTACAATTGATGGACAAACTATGGTATAGCTATCGGAGGTATAACTTTATCCTAGCAATTATACCTTCGACAAACAAGACTGTCTTTTACAATTCATTTTTATCTGTCAGATAGTTATACCAGGAATTACGTTAAATCACTTTAGGTTGGTATTGGCACAATAAAATTATTTTCTTGTTAGACTATTTTTATTTAATATTGTTATTATTTCTGCCTTCTAATTTGCATTTTTCACGATGTTAAATGATATAAATGTTATTTTTTATTCGAACAGTGATGTTGAAATACTTGATTGACATTTGTCATACGTATAAATAACAAAACATCGTTTGTGTTTACGTGGTATCCATAAGAACCAGGGATAAAGTTATCCGACGTTTATACGACCGATTTCCATGGGATAAGAAATACTGGTGTTTATTCTATCTGAGGTTTATCCGAGGTTTTTAAAATACAATTTCCAATTTTATACCTGGTATAGCGCTATATGAGGTTTATCTAATGATTGTAAAAGTGGCCCTTAGTCTAGTAAAAATAAAAATTTGGTCACATACTTCATTCATCTTCTGGAGTCGATATATAGACGAAACCGGTGTATACGAGTTCGTCCACGAAACCCAAGCCGTAATGCTTTTGTGCGTTAGGTAAAGGTTTCTGTCACTGTTTTTAATTGAAATGGTCGAACTCGGCTACGTTCAACAAAACTTATAAAAACTGTATATAATAAATATTGTAATACTTATTATTATTCAGCTATAAAAATCATAAAAAAATGTCCGATGACTCAGAAATATTTCTGGCAAAAAACAAGATTGTTTTATAAATATTAATATGTGTTATTGTTATAGATCTTTGTGTGGGATATTTTTTTCTCTATTATGATATATAATTAACAAACTGAGATGAACAAAGAATTATAATATTTATAATGAAAATAAAAAACAAGGTAACCAAATATGGGAAAAAATCCAAGGTTTTAGTAATGTATATTCTAATAAGAAATAATTAAGAAATCTAAAAAGAAAGAACTAATGAGAAGTGATCTCTGTAAATCTTCCGCGTTGCGTTGCTTATGTTAACAGCTGATTTAGCAGTCAAGGTCGCCATGACTTTCCAAATACTGTTTACAAACATAGCAGTGCAAAACGATGGTAACATATTGAATGATAATGCTGTTTTGTAAGCTCCGTAACTCTCTAAAAACAACGCGCGCGGTTGATATGAACTTTCCACTATTGAGAAACACAATTAGCTGAGTTGAAATTCATTAGTTTTATCGGCAGATTAGGTAAATTAGTATAGAGGCCGAATTTAACGCCAAGAAAGCGTATAATCTACATAATTTTCACTCCTGTATTCAAAGCAACAATCACATTACACATTGTTAGAATACGACCATGATTTGGCAATTTTGTTCACATAACAAGACAATATAGTTCACACTTCCTTATTGTTAAAGACAACATTTAATTTTGCAAATGATTAGTCAATATCTATTTTTGAATATGCACAGTATGACTATAAAGTCTCCTAAACAGGCCTGATCCATCTTAACTTTTAATAGAAAAAAAATCTGATGTGGCCAGCACATTACCTTCCGTCAGTTCTATGTATTTTGTACAAATTTCATACGGAAAGTTCCTTGCTAAATTAAATATTCTATTTCTTGTACATTACCTTCCGGCAGTTGCATATATTTTATGCAAATTTCATACAGAAAATTATTATTTTGTGACGTTTTCTACTCGTATATACAGTTTAATGTATATGCAAAAATAAAAGATATTATTATTTCTTGTACATTACCTTATAGCAGTTGTATGTATTTTATACAAATTCCATACAGAAAGCAAAAGATCCTATATTTCCAGTAAAATTATAAGACATACACACTATGTCAATTTCACTTGACACTGACATCTTTCAATCAGAATTTTCTTAATATAGTAGCTGTTTCCATAGCTATGGCTACTTTATGCAATTTTATTTCTTTCTTTATAATTTTTTAACTATATATATATATATATATATATATATATATATATATATATATATATATATATATATATATATATATAGAGAATAAAATATTCTTTAATATTTATAATAACATCAAATGTGAAAAATTATATTTAACATAGTTTTTTCAAGAAAAACTGTTAATATCTTCAAATAATGGTACTTCCGGTTGACCAATTGTAACCAAAATCTAATCAGCTCTTCATATGGATGTAACGAAGAAGTATACGAAAAAATTATAATTTTTGTAACTGTAGTATTAGAGTTATCGCAGACGAAAATTTTGTAACACACACATCCACACACACACACATACAGACATCATCGTAAAAATAGTAAATTCGTATCCTAAAACGTGCTTATTGATTAAAAACTCATCATCGAATTTTTTGACCAAAAACAATACCTTCCTTACCTAAAGGTAACGGAAGGTAAAAAAAACATTAAATGTTGCACTATTAAGCATATGTTTGGTGCATTCTGCGTATAGGTATTGAGAAAGTAATATGGTCTAAATTATCGAAAACCATAAGATTTTACGGCATAGTTGTCAAATAACAGAATGTTTTCAGCATCAGTCTATTTGTCTATTTACAACAAAAAACCTTCCTAAAGCAAAGGCCAAATCACGTATTCGATTCAAATCTACTAGACAGAAAAGATTTAATAACAATATTGTATATATATTTCAATAATGAAAATTTGTTGTTTTTATTCGTCGCCGGCGTCCCCCAAGTTGGCGGCGCCCCTAGGCAACTGCCCATATTGCCTTATGGATAATCCGGCCCTGCCTTCCGTCACCTTTAGGTAAGGAAGGTATTGTCTTTGGTCAAAAAATTCGATGAAGAGTTTTTAATCAATAAGCACGTTTTAGGGTCCCTAGCATACGAATTTACTATTTTTACGATGATGTCTGTATGTGTGTGTGTGGCTGTGTGTGGTGTAACAAAATTTTCGTCTGCGATAACTCTAATACTACAGTTTCAAAAATTATAATTTTTTCGTATACTTCTTCGTTACATCCATATGAAGAGCTGTTTAGATTTTGGTTACAATTGGTCAACCGGAAGGTTTTAACAGTTTTTCTTGAAAAAATTATGTTAAATATCATTTTTTCACATTTAATGTTATTATAAATATTAAAGAATATTTTATTTTCTATACGGTTTGACTGCATTTTATACTTAATAATAAATGGATATAGAGTTAAAAAATTATAAAGAAATTAAATTTCATAAAGTAGCTATAGCTATGAAAACAGCTACTATATTATGAAAATTCTGATTGAAAGATGTCAGTGTCAATTGACATATTCGTAGTATATTTGTGTTATATTATAATTTTACTCGAAATTTAGGATCTTTTACTCGAAACTTTTTGTATGGAATTTGTATAAAGTACATACAACTGTCGAAAGGTAATGTACGTATAGAAATTTAGAATCTTTTACAAGGAACTTTCTGTATACTATTTTATAGAAAATACATAGGCATTTACGAAAATTCTACCGGTAGATACCGCATCTACCGACTGTGTTCGAAAACACGACTGGTAAAAAGTTATCGTGTTCGAAAATTGTACAATATCTACCAGATCCATCTACCGGATTCATGAAGAATCTAATCTCAAAAAAGGTAGAGATGCAAAGCGAAGCGCGCGCGTTAAAAGTGGAAATGTGTTCAAAGTATGACTCCGCTCAGTTTGTTTACATCAAATTTCTAACATGTTTCAAATTTTTAATTTTTTTTATAGGTTATGGATCTACCCTGTTTACTACTTGCGTTCTTAAAATATCGATTCCGGTAGCTATAACCTGATAAACAGCTGTTTACTGGTAACAGTTCACAGGTAGAATTTTCGTAAATGCCTCATATAACTGACGGAAGGTAATGTGCTGGCCACATCAGATTTTTTTTAATTATATAAAAAAAACATTCTGGATCGCCAAGGCCTTGCTCATTTTTTCAAAGATTTCCCAGCTGATCCTTCTCGACTCAACTCAACAACTCTATCTAAAGTAAGACTGAAACTAATCGACGTCATTAAGAAAGGAATGGCTAATATTTATTTATATTTATGCATTGATCAAATTAGATCATTCATAATGTAAAAATTTTTTTGAGGAAGCAAAACATACAAATTCTGAACACGTGTGACCTTACCAAAGATCGTAGGAGTTCCATTTCAAAACAATACATCATCTAACACCTGTTCAACAATAAACCTCTTTATCTTCATTCGAAAGTAAAGTAACACTAATTTAGTCTAATTTTTATGTAAAAGTGAAACTTAGTTTCTGGCGATTTTAGGTAATTTTGTAATTTTGTATCTGCGATTACTTCATAATTTTTTCAGTGAACCGCAAACAAAAAATGTGTGAAACATTTGAAAGGAAGGTCGACGCGCTAGTGACAAAATATGAGAGATGAATTAAAAAAACAGATAACACTGGTTGGCCATGAAAACGCTGCTTCTTTGTTTGATCGCAGCCTACTAATTACCACAATTGCAAATATTAACTCGATATGCCACATTGCTAAATAGTTGCTAACTTAATTTTCACATCCATTGACAAATAATATTAGTAGTACATGGGCCGTCCAAAAATTAATGATACACAGGCCACTAAAGAAAAAAAAAATGACAGATAGGTGTAGGTATATCTCAACTATATTTCTACATAGTCCCTGTTAATTTCATTCGCCTACTAAGATATGAAATTCAGACGGTGCCAGATCGGGGCTGTGTGGCGTATGGTATATGGGTATAGATAATTTTATAAATTTATCCATAAAATATATAGAAAAAGTATTTATGCAAATCTGTAGAAAATTTAATAATCTTTAATTTTTATAACACAAATCTCGAATAAATAACATTTGAAGATTATTTTCAAAGAAGATCTATTTTGGGTTTCAAGGAAAGTGCCATTTCCGGTTATCTGATTTACACCAAAATCTAATGGCTTCTTCTCATATTAGAACAAAGTAGAAATACAAGGTTTCAAAATGTTCTTAATGATAGTATTTGAGTTAGAGTGGAGGATCCATACATACACACACACAATTACACACACATACACACACACACACACACACACACACACACACACACACACACACACATACATATACACAGACATCATCGTGAAAATGTTAAAATTGGATTCTGGGGACCTTAGAACTTGGTAATTTACCAAAATCTCGATATGCGATTTTTAGCACGATCCCTATACCTCCCTTACCAAGGGTAGTGGGAGGTAAAAAGCAATATATACTTAGCACAAATAACCAAAAAAAAACATTAAATGTTGCACTCTTAAGCATATGATTGGTGCATTCTGCGAATACGTATTGAGAAAGTAATATGGTCTATATTATCGAAAACCAATAAGATTTTACGGCATAGTTGTCAAATAACAGAATATTTTCAGCATCAGTCTATTTGTCTATTTACAAAAAAATATTGGCTCTCGATTTCAACACCTTCCTAAAACAAAGGCCAAATCACATATTCGATTCAAATCTACTAGACAGAAAAGATTAAATGACAATATTTTCTATATATTTTTTTTATAATTTTCAATATTGATAATTTGTTGTTTTTATTCGTCGTCGGCGCCCCCCAAGTCAGCGGCGCCCCTAGGCAACTACCTATACAGTCTGTCTCACAACTTGCGCCCCAGAGCGAATGAGGAAACACGAGACTGCACTCGGATGTGTAATTTCGAAGAAAAAAAATTTAGCTTAAAAGATATTTGAGAAAAGACGTCTTAAAATTGACCAATCAGAGACCTACACCTTTAACGTATGTTTGCCGTAATTTTACGTTACTAGGGTTTTATACAAATCAAATCTTCTTTAAAATGTGTGGGTGACTGTAGTTTCGAAAAATGTCAGTGTCAAATTAAATTTGACTTAGAAATGATTATAATTTTCGGAGAATGTGGACGTAACGCCAAAGAGGCAGCACGAGTCTATTCGGAACGTTTTCCGGATAGAAATCTTGTGGATAAAAATGATGATCTCGGATGACACCTTCGCTAACCTAAATTTGTTGACAGTGAAAAGTCAACTCTAAAGTGTCAAAATTACAGTAAGTCAAACAAATTTTGTAACTCACTAGTAGTATTTTTAAAACCTAGCAACCAGTTTTATTTTGTAATAATATCATCACACCTCACGATATCCTTCCGGAATTGGTGGATTAAAAAGTCTTGTAACTCTGTTATGCAAGCAGCCGCAAATTATTTTCTTCTATTTGTTGGCAACCTATTGTCGTCGGCAAGTGTCAGTTTCGTCTGGGGCGCGAGTTGTGAGACACCATGTATTGCCTTATGGATAATCCGGCCCTGGTTGTGGGGACCCTAATTTGTGCGTATTCACTGAAAACTCACCATCGAATTTTTGGACCGATAACATTACCTCCCTTACCTACTATATGACGGGAGGTAAAAAGTAATTTTTATGAATATTGTAGATTGTCTTCAATAAAATTTGTTCACCTTCCGTGTGTGAATAACGAAGGGCAATAGAATAAAAACACGGTTGGTTTTTGACTAATTACGAAGTCGCACCCTTCCCTGCTTTGATTGGCTATCGTTAAGAAACAATGGTGATGCTATCATCAACACGCAAACTTCTACACGCACATAGATACATGAGATTTATAGTTACTACAACCACAATTGACGCACACTTACAAACAGAAAATAATGTGGTAGAATTCGCTCCTGCTTCCATGATAACACAACTAAACGCGCAATTTTATTTGTAATAGGCTGCAAGCCGAGAGCAATTTGAAAAATGCGACAAAACGGCTCTAGTATGTTAATTTCATTCGTAAAACCTGCAAGTAATTTAAAGTGAGTGCCAATGAAAAACTAAAAGTACTTTACGTGGACAAAATAGCCAGACTTCAAAGGCTATTGTGGAGTTTACCAGGTAAATCATGGATGAATTAAAAAATAAAACTCAACGACTTTACAACTATGAACAAACGTTGAATATTCCGTAATTACATACAGAAATGTCTTTTGTCTTGTTATAAAATATGAATAAAGTCAGCGATGAAAAGTTTATAAGATTTTACTTTTTTACCGGGGACAAATTATAAGGATAGTCGATTACATGTACGATACCAAACCCATAATATTTAAACAAATTATGAAACCTAGCCCAAAGGTGACAAATTTCTTTCGATTAATTTAAAATATAGGCCTTAAACTTACAAAAACTGAATATGTTATTCAAGTATTCCACCTTTTAATATTGGGTTACATCTCTTTTATTAGTAATACCAGCTTTAATTCTATTAGACATTTGTATCCCTAAGAGCTGGTTTATGATGGATTTAATTTATAAATAAATAAAATAAATATAAATATATCATCACGGCATATTACCCATTATTGGGTGTGCCAATCTGCTTTATACGCAGATATCGGTAATTATGATAAGAAATTTGTACCGTGCGGGCGTTTACCAGGCGTCACCTCACGGGCACTCATTGCTGGCGTGGAGAGTGCACCACAGGGGTCAGTTTTGTTCCATTTAAAATTCGAAATATTTGGCGTCGGTCGGGATCGAACCCGGTTCCCCAGATTCGCGACCAGACACTCAGAAATATAAAATGTTCATAAATGCATTTGCTGTTTATGATGCATATAGATTTGTAATTTAGATTTACAAATTTTTATATTTGAAATTTTATTTTAAATTTTTTAAAACACACAGATCAAAATACAGTTTTCTTTCAAATGCATAGCAACAAAAGTAACTAAATAAACAAAATGGGTAATTTATATAATAAACCTAATTCATAATGGATATTCAATTTAACGGCTATCTCTTTCTATCGCTGCAAATAGTAAGTAAAATGGCGCCAACAACTGCTAGTTGGGCTATCAAACGAAACGTCAAAAATATTGCAGTCATTAAAATACCTGTATTCTCGGTGAAAATTTGCATCGTTAGATATTTTATCTTCAATAAATGATTTTGTAACTTCTTTCGAGTAGTTTTTTAAAGTTGTCTAAGACTTCTCTCACATTTTACGTATAATTTTTTTTAGAGACAAACGCCATGGATCTCATGAAAAGCGCGTATCCATGACTCCCGGCAGATCCCCATTGCGCTTTATCTTCTATCTCTTTAAATTGATTTCGTGAAAAATATATTATGATATATTCCAAAACTTGTCAAATTTGGTATTTAAGATTTTTATATGAAGGGGAGCAACATATTATATTTTAGCTAAAATTGATAAACCGGAAGTGATACTTTATTTGAAGTTCTGAACATATTTCGCTATAAACAGATTTTCTTGAAAAAATATATTAAAACATGATTAAAATCAAATTTGGTATTTAAAACTCGATTTTTACTATGCTTATATGATAACCGGAAGTGGTACTTAATTTGGAGTTCTTAACAGATTTTCTAGGAAAAACATAATAGACTATAGTGATGCACGCGAGGCGAGACGAGACGAGAAATATAAAATATCGATCTCGTCTCGTTTTCGAATCTGTAATCTCGATCTCGCTCTCGTTCTCGCACATTTCTTTGGGTGTCGTCTCGTTCTCGCACATTTTTTTGGGTCTCGTCTCGTTCTCGCACATTTTTTTGGGTCTCGTCTTGTTCTCGCACGAGAGTCTCGCTATAGAAATAAGCGCTTGCGCACTACGTATTTACATAACAGTTTAACTATAAGAGACAAGTTCGCACCGTCTTCTGTATATTTGCAGTCGTATAAGTATCAATATAATAAAGAGGCGAAACACTAAATTCTGGTCACTAAATTATTTCAATACAAACATAATGTTTATTCATTAACGGTCACCAGAAAATGTGATAAGTTGGTAAATAATTTAATTTATCTGTAAAATATCCAGTTTATCATCAAATTGTCATCTCTAAACTATTTCAATACAAACATCTGTTAATACATTCTGTCATCGGAAAACGAATTAAAACATTAAACAATTCTTTTTTGTAACTTTGTAAATCGCTGGCAACCAATCACTCCGATCTCTCCGTTTTGCCTCCCATCGACGTTTAATATAACATCCTTTACTTTTCAGGGGCGGCAAGAAAATGTTAACCGTGGTTTTAATTGGGGTGAATTAGGGACTAAAATATTGGAGAAACTAGTTGTATTGAATGCAAAACAGATTTTGTTTTTATTTTGCATTTCCTCACTCTGGGACCTATACCAATCGACTCTAAATAGACTCAATAATTTTTTTTATTGTTAATTGGTCTAGTGCCTCTCTGTTATTGGGAATTTTTTCCTGTTGAGAAGCCAAATTTGTAAAATAAATAAAATAAATAAATAGTATAGTGAATTCATATAATTTTCACAGTCTCGTATTCTATGCATGAATTAGCGTTGACTCCACTCCTTGTACGGTGCATTTTTCATTGAATTTATGAATCAAAGCCAAAGCTATAAATTACAAATACTTTTTATTGCGAGATTATCGCGAGAATCTCGCGAAATTTCTCGCTTCTCGCAGTTGTTATATCGATCTCGCCTCGAATTTTAAATTGCAATCTTGCTCTCGTTCTCGTTTCGCATAATGCTACGAGATGAACCGAGATGCGAGAGTATTATCGGAAGCTCACTGCTATTTTAAACATGGAATTGACGGGAGGTTATGTGCAGGCCACATTAGATTTTTTTATAATTAATCTGAACATGCTTATTTTAATATTCAATAAAAATCACTGATTAAACAAAAATAGTTGATGTATTTTTGAAATAATACCAATCGATTTATCTCTCGATATGTCATCAGATCTTTAATTCTCTACTGGCATTATACGAGGTGTAATAGATCTGTCTTAATGGCATTGGTGTTGACATGAGCTGATATCCAGGGCGGATCATTACTGACAATCTGTTCATGTAAATGAGATCACCGGAACTTACTCCGGTGTTCCGGCGGATTCCGGGCAGCACGAGATAAGTCCCCAATACCGCGAATACAATTCCTACATTACTCCATGGAAATCAAGAGAGGGAACTTGTTATATGTTGAAATAAATATTGAGTAATGAACAATCAATGTGAATTATGAAGGCTGATGATGAGGAGTCTTAGTTTTATGCTAATTAGTCAACAATGTCGATTGTTAATTAATTAGCAGTATAGAAAATCTAATTATTAATTAATTATTCCACGAAAATATTGTTTGGGAAAACAATTAGAAACACATTTAATGATAATTTCATATCAATATACATTTAGATGGAAAAATATTTAATTAAGCCAGAACATAAAATCAATTATGTTTCCAGCATTTATTACAAGATACAGGCTGTCTCACAACTCGCGCCTCAGACGAAACTGACACTTGCCGACGACAATAGGTTGCCAACAAATAGAAGAAAATAATTTGCGGCTGCTTGCATAACGGAATTACAAGACTTTTTAATCCACCAATCCCGGAAGGATATCTTGAGGTGTGATGATATTATTACAAAATAAAACTGGTTGCTAGGTTTTAAAAATACCACTAGTGAGTTACAAAATTTGTTTGACTAACTGTAATTTTGACACTTTTGAGTTGACTTTTCACTGTCAACAAATTTATGTTAGCGAAGGTCTCATCCGAGATCATCATTTATATCGTACAGTGCAACGTGTTGTAGCAGCTGTGTAAAATGTATTAAACTAAAATATTATTGTCATTTGAATTCTTTGAGATTAAAACAAACTACAGTCGCCCACACATTTTAAAGAAGATTTGATTTGTATAAAACCCTAGTAACGTAAAATTACGGCAAACACACGTTAAAGGTGTAGGTCTCTTTTCTCGAATATCTTTTAAGCTAGATTTTTTTTCTTCAAAATTACACATCCGAGTGCAGTCTCGTGTTTTCTTATTCGCTCTGGGGCGCGAGTTGTGAGACATCCTGTATTTCTGTATCAGCTATTTGGCATTAAATAAATGATATAATCGTATATGTAAGTGTTTATTTTCACTAGCAATTAAGCGAGAAATTAGGCCTGGACCAAATTCAAAATGTATATGTCAACCCGAAGTACCATCATTTGAAGATTTTAACAGTTTTTCTAGAAAAAACGATGTTAAATATAATTTTTTCACATTTAATGTTATTATAAATAATAAAGAATATTTTATTCTCTTTACGACTTGAATGCATTTTATACTTCATATTAAATGGATATAGAGTTAAAAAATAATAAAGAAATTAAATATCATATATATTAGCCAGCTATGCTATAACTCTGAAAACAGCTGCTACATTAAGAAAATTCTGATTGAAAGGTGTCAGTGTCAAGTGCAGTTGACAGTATGTTTGTTATAATTTTATTTGAAATATAGGATCTTTTGTTAGAAACTTTCTGTATTGAATTTGTATAAAATACATACAACTGCCTTAAGGTAATGTACAAGAAATAGAATCTTTTGCATGGAACCTTCTGTATGACATTTATACAAAATACATAGAACTGACGGAAGGTAATGTGCTGGCCACATCAGATTTTTATATCATGTTATTAAAAAAACTTGATATTATGTCTGTAACTTTTTATTTATACTTTAGCGTAGAAACTACACAAAACAAGTCTTAGGTTTTTATTTTCGAAAATTTATCTTCAAAATTAACCAAAAATCAACAATGGGCTACATGACCATATTTTTTTTTGCATTTTATGATTCTTTACAAAAAATAAATATACCTATATTATTTTAAATGGCTTAATAGATCTTTTCAATTTAGAAAACAATTAGAAACACATTTAATGATAATTTGATATCAATATACATTTAAATGGAAAAATATTTAATTAAGCCAATACCTAAAATCAATTATGTTTCCATCATTTATTAGGATATATTTCTGTATCAACTATTTGGCATTGAATAAATGATATAATCGTATATGTAAATGTTTATTTTCACTGGCAATTAAGCGAAAAATTAGGCGTGGACCACATTCAAAATGTAAATGTATTAGGAATAGAAAACAATATTAACAATGATGTATTGTACACATGTATGATAGAATGTATAAAAGTGTTAACGAGAGTAAATATTATGAGTCATACATTGTTTAATAACAACGTAACTAAAGTACAGTTATAGAGAGAAGTATTAAACTTAGTCTAAAAATAAGCACGTGCATATGTAACCTTCTACTTGTTTATATATAATTGAATAAAACAGGAATTGTTAAGTGTAACTAGTATAACAGATTCTGTAAACAATACAAATCTTTGAAATCGTAATATCGTGGGGTATTATTATATTACAAGAGGTGGTCTCCGCTGGATCCCTGCGACCTGTAGATCTATTGTACCCTCCAGATTTACTCCTATTCAAGGAGTCCTGTTTGTTTAATAAACTCCAGGGTTTTCTTCAGATCTAAATCTTTTAGCATATCCTGCTGTATCTTTTCTGCCCCCAGGATATTATATCTGCTGCTCGTAAAGGCTTCACACTGGCATATAAGGTGCTGAGGGGTTTCTTCCTCTTTACCACACCCCCTGCATGTTGGTTCTTGTGTTAGTCCAATTTTGTGTAGGTGTTTGTTTAGTAGACAGTGTCCTGTTAGGAGTCCTGTTATTAATCTAACGTCTTGTTTGCTCATTAGGAGTAAACGTTCCGTTCTTTTCTTGGTTGGTTCATTTAGGAAGAGCTTTGAGTGTCTCTGCCCTGGTGACTCTAACCAGTGATTCTTGTGCCATTGAATCAGCAATGTTTTTATTTCCAGCTTAACTGTCTCCGTTGAGATTCCGAAAGCCGGTTCTGGTCCTGTGAAAGGAAATCTTGTCCCCTTCTTAGCCAGACTATCTGCTACCTGGTTACCTTCGATCTCTGAATGCCCGGGTACCCATATTAATTTCAATTGTTCCTCGCTTCTAGTGCATTTAATCTGTGGATGCACTCTAGAATAAGTCCAGATTCTGTCTCACAGGGGTTATATTTCAAATAGTGACCAAATCAAAAATTATGCAAAATGAGTTAATGTGCCAGATTTTGGCGCTGTAAGATTTATAGAAATTTTTATAACTCTGTTGCGCTTACAGTACTGTAACTTGGTTACAGAATAGCAATTTTCTTACATACTGTAACGTTGGTTACTTACAGAGCCTATAGAGCTTATAGAACGGTACAGAATAGCACCATAGAGGGGTGTATTCTGTAAAAAAAACTGTTAATTTTAACATGCCTTTAAAATTTATATTTTAACATGACTGTTAACAATAAATTCATTTTTTGGTATTCCCTACGCGAAAATTTGACACTGCTGTTAAAATAATAAATTTTAACATGTCTGTTAAACACCAGAATGAAGTAATCAACAAGACAGAAAAAAGGCACGTCTTTACTCAAGTCATGTAGTTAGTAACCATAACACAAATAAATAAACATGATAAAAACAGTAAACAATTGTCAGTTTATGTGTCACTTTGAAATTTTAGAAAACGAATCTGTCACTTTGGAATTTTAGAAAAACGAATGGAAATAATACTTCGGATAATAAATAAAATCTGCTGTATAATCATGTCTCATTTTTAGGTTTCATATTAAAAATGATTTACATTGAAATTGTAAATAATTAAGTTATCATTAGGTATGTAAAATTTCTTCTTCTTTATCCTCAGAATTGACATTCCAAAATGTTAAGTTACGTTGGGTTTGACGAACAAGACAGGAATAAGCATTTTAAACTGCATTTTATACCTACATTATAATAACGAACTATGTTTTACGAAACATTTAAATTGTGCTATCGGTATACCATTCAAAGGATCAGTTGTAAATCTTTCTCGAATTATGTTAATTAAATATTCATACTGGCATCAAGCTGTTATACACAAAGACATACGATGGAACGGGTGACCGTTATTAAATAAAATACTTCGTAAAACAGTTGTATATTTTATTAAATATCACCTAGATATTTTTTATATTGATCCATGGTAATTTTCTTTCGTTTTCTGTTACATTTTCATTAATTAGAAGTGCAACATATTCAAATGCTGTGACAATTTTATTGTATAAATATATGTTAAAATTTTAAAGGCATCGATTTGAATGACGTTAAAATATTCTATATTGGGGTGTATTCTGTAAGGAAACTGTTAATTTTAAACAGTATGTTAAAAATAAACTTGCTGTTAAAATATATTTTCTATTGGGGCGTATTCTGTAAAAAATATGTTAATTTTAACATGCTTTTAAAAAATTATATTTTAACATGGCTGTTATCAATAAATTCATTTTTTGATATTCTCTACGCGAAAATTTGACACTGCTGTTAAAATCATAAATTTTAACATGCCTGTTAAACACCAGAATGAAGTGATCAACAAGACAGAAAAAAGGCACGTCTTTGCTAAAGTAATGTAGTTCGTAACCATAACACAAATAAATAAACAAGATAAAAAGAGTGAACAAATGTCAGTTTATGTGTCACTTTGAAATTTTAGAAAACTAATCTGACATTCTGAAATTTTAGAAAAACGAATGGATATAATGCTTTGGAAAATAAATAAAAATCTGCTGCATAATCATGTCTCATTTTTAGGTTCCATATTAAAAATGAATTATATTGAAATTGTAAATTATTAAGTTATCATTAGGTATGTAGAATTTCTTCTTCTTGATCCTCAGAATTGACAATCCAAAATGTTAAGTTACGTTGGTTTGACGAACAAGACAAGAATAAGCAATTTTAACTGCATTTAATCCTACATTATAATAAAGAACTACGTTTTACGATACATCCAAATCGTGCTCTCGGGATACCATTCAAAGTTCACTCTTTGTCGAATTATGTTAATTAAATATTCTTACTAGACATACGACGAAACGGGTGACCGTAATTAAATAAAATACTTCGTAAAACAGTATATTTTATTAAATAACACCTAGATATTTTTTATATTCATCCATGGTATTTTTCTTTCGTTTTCTATTTCATTTTCATTAATTAAAAGTGCTACTATTCACATGCTGTTATAATTTTATAGTATGAACAGATGTTAAAATTTTAAAGGCATCGATTTGAATGACGTTAAAATATACAGTTTTAACACCTAATTTTAACACGGGTGTTAAAATATTAACAAAATTGATAGTTACAGAATAGAAAATATATTTTAACAGCAAGTTTATTTTTAACATACTGTTTAAAGTTAACAGTTTCCTTACAGAATACACCCCATTATGTAACTATCAATTCTGTTAAAATTTTAACACCCGTGTTAAAATTAGGTGTTAAAACTGTATATTTTAACGTCATTCAAATCGATGCCTTTAAAATTTTAACATCTGTTTATACAATAAAATTATCGCAGCATTTGAATATGTTGCACTTCTAATTAATGAAAATGTAATAGAAAACGAAAGAAAATTACCGTGGATGAATATAAAAAATATTTAGGTGATATTTAATAAAATATACAACTGTTTTACGAAGTATTTTATTTAATAACGGTCACCCGTTCCATCATATGCCTTTGTGTATCACAGCGTGAAGCCAGTAGAAATATTTAATTAACATAATTTGAGAAAGAGTCACAACTGAACCTTTGAATGGTATACCGAGAGCACGATTTAGATATATCGTAAAACATAGTACAGTAAGTATTAAATGCAGTTAAAATTGCTTAATCCTGTCTTGTTCGTCAAACCAACGTAACTTAACATTTTGAATTGTCAGTTCTGGGGATCAAGAAGAAGAAATTTTACCTACCTAATGATACCTTAATAATTTACAATTTCAATGTAATTCATTTTCAATATGGAACCTACAAATTTTACGAAGCATTATTTCCATTCGTTATTCTAAAATTTCAAAGTGACAGATTCATTTTCTAAAATTTCAAAGTGACAAATTGACAGTTCTTTACTATTTTTATCATGTTTATTTATTTGTGTTATGGTTACTAACTACATGACTTCAGTAAAGACGTGCCTTTTTTTTTGTCTTGTTGATCACTTCATTCTGGTGTTTAACAGACATGTTAAAATATATGATTTTAACAGCAGTGTCAAATTTTCGCGTAGAGAATACCGAAAAATGAATTTATTGTGAACAGTCATGTTAAAATACAATTTTTTAAAGGCATGTTAAAATTAACATTTTTTTTACAGAATACACCCCTTTAACACCTAATTTTAACACAGGTGTTAAAATTTTAACAGAATTGACAGTTACAGAACAGAAAATATATTTTAACAGCAAGTTTATTTTTAACATACTGTTTAAAATTAACAGTTTCCTTACAGAATACACCCCAGAATGTATTTACTTTACATATTATTGTGATAAGTATTTTTAACAATAACTGACATTGAATTTAGAATAAGAGGATAATTCTTCTCGCAGCCAATTTAAAATGTATTCATTTTGATCCTACTATAAGACTCATCTTCTTGATCTTTTTGAAACTTTGGAAATTCTTTTTCAGCTATTAATTTTATATGTAAAGCTGACTAATCTTTTCAGCAGTATTTAATTACCAAGATGTATTCAAGGTTTAAAATTGAATAATTCCCCAACTTTTAAATATTTCAAGAGATTCAAATTCTAAAAGTTTCGTAACTTTTGACGGTTTGATAGAATTTGTTAATTTCACGAATACTTGACTAAGTTAAAGGCTAATATTATAACACACTTACCTACTGAAGATTGGGATTGGGTAAGGTGTTACGTAAATTTATGCGGCACACAAAGAAAAAGGATGACATTGTATGTGTTATGGTTTATAGGTAAGAAGTGCACCAAGTTGTTATTATTTGTCGGTCATGTATGACTGCGTAAGAAACTGAAAACTTGGAAAGTAGGTCTGCGATCTGATACCATTTAGAAGCCTTGAATTCTTACCTAATTGTAATAGTTTTACTTTTATAATTATCATAAATTATATAATGTACACACAACTAATACTTTACACCAGTAATATAAATATATCATTACGCCTGATATTCAAATTATATGTATAAC
This sequence comes from Harpalus rubripes, assembly GCA_963082715.1. Lineage (NCBI taxonomy): Eukaryota > Metazoa > Arthropoda > Insecta > Coleoptera > Carabidae > Harpalus > Harpalus rubripes. The sequence continues at coordinate 766,715 of OY720451.1, forward strand.
TTTAAACATAAAAAATCTGATGTGGCCAGCACATTACCTTCCGTCAGTTATATAAGGTATTTACGAAACTTCTACCGGTGAACTGTTACCGGTAAACAGCTTTTTGTCAGGTTATAGCTACCAGAAGGATATCCATAACCTATAAAAAAATTTGAAACAGGTCGATATCTCTTTTCGTGTCCGAGATATTCGTCCTCACAACTTTGCTCAAAAATACCCATTTTTGGGTCATATCCCATGTATGTAATGTATCCGTTGGAATATTTTGATGAAAATTGGTATACTTATGTTTTTTGGTACGAGGAATTTACTGGTGAGGTCGTTGAAGGTGTACCGCGCACCCATTTTGGGTATGAGGGTGCTGTGGTTTAAAAAAGAGTGGAAATTTTTAAAGATTAAAAATTCTGAAAATTTTTATTTAAGTAGTTTGAAGGGTGTAGATTTAAGATTTTAAAACCGCAGGTCGATATCTCTTTTCGTGTCCGAGATATTCATCTTCAAAACTTTGCTCAAAAATACCCATTTTTGGGTCATATCCCAAAAACAGTCAATTATACACCGCTGGCGATAGCACCATTAGATTCTACGAGCAAAATTACATAAGCATACCAATTTTCATAATTTTTGAACAACTATTACAATCTCCAGAAGGAAAAGATCTGAAAATGGCCAAAAATTGCAAAAAATCTAAGGTGTACCCCTTGCGATTTTTTCAGTTTTTGACAATTTTAAGGAATGTTTAATAATTAATGTATCCGTTGGAATATTTTGATGAAAATTGGTATACTTATGTTTTTTGGTACGACGAATTTACTGGTGAGGTCGTTGAAGGTGTAGCGCACACTCATTTTTGGGTATGAGAATGGTGTGTTTTTAAAAAAGGGTGAAAATTTTTAAAAAATAATTTTTTTGAAAATTTGTATTTAAGTAGTTTGAAAGGTGTAGATTTAAGATTTTAAAACCACAGGTCGATATCTCTTTTCGTGTCCGAGATATTCGTCCTCACAACTTTGCTCAAAAATACCCATTTTTGGGTGATATCCCAAAAACGGTCAATTATACACCTCTGGCGATAGCACCATTAGATTCTACGAGCAAAATTACATAAGCATACCAATTTTCATAATTTTTGAACAACTATTACAATCTCCAGAAGGAAAAGTCTGAAAATGGCCAAAAATCGCAAAAAATCTAAGGTGTACCCCTTGAGATTTTTTCAGTTTTTGACAATTTTAAGGAATGTTTAATAATTAATGTATCCGTTGGAATATTTTGATGAAAATTGGTATACTCATGTTTTTTGGTACGAGGAATTTACTGGTGAGGTCGTTGAAGGTGTACCGCGCACCCATTTTTGGGTATTAGGGTGGTGTGGTTTAAAAAAGGGTGGAAATTTTTAAAAAATTAAAAATTTCGAAAATTTGTATTTAAGTAGTTTGAAGGGTGTAGATTTAAGATTTTAAAACCACAGGTCGATATCTCTTTTCGTGTCCGAGATATTCGTCTTCAAAACTTTGCTCAAAAATGCCCATTTTTGGGTCATATCCCAAAAATGATCAATTATAAGTATTAATGCAAACCTGTAGTAAATTTAATAATCTTTAATTTTCATAGGGATGATGAGGAGTAATTAAACAAACAAAACTCCTTGGTTGCGCAGTTATTCAAATGTATGTAACTGACACATAAATGTCACTGTCAAAGAAATAATCATTTCAAATTAATAATAGTAACGTTTTAAAAAGAAAAAAGTAAATAGAACAATAGGAAAGAAAAACAATACAGTTTCCAGCATATGTAAATATGTAGGAATATGTATTTAGATTAATAGAAATTAATGATTCTCAAAAAAGTTTAAGCTAATTCTTATTTTTGGGTTAGTCAATTCTATTTTTCCCGGTATTTAAAATTTAATTTTCATTTTATTGTCAAAAAAGGTAGTTACTTGGTTTAGATTAGACTATATTTTAAGAAATAAACTGTCAAAATTAGAGTAAAATTTGCTTATCCAAAAATAAGGATTAGCTTAATCTTTTTTGTGATTCGGGCGGTAATGGCATATTGGCGGTATTGTGTTGGCCACACCAGATTTTTATACTTCATATTCAATATCTATTGAATATGAAGTATAACATGTAATTAAATTGTATAGAGAATAAAATACTCCTTAATATTTATAATAACATTAAGTTTGAAAAAATGATACTTAACAGCGTTTTTTGAAGAAAAACTGTTAAAATCTTCAAATGAGGGTACTTCCGGTCGACCAATTATAACCAAAATCTAATCAGCTTTTCATATGGATGTAACGAAGAGGAATACGAAAGAATTATAATTTTTAGAAAAATAGTAAAATCGTATTCTACTCTAAAATGTGCTTATTCATTAAAAACTCACCATCGAATTTTTTGACCGAAAACAATACCTTCCTTACCTAACGGTGACGGAAGGTAAAAATTAAAAATTTGTTGTTACAAAAATTATTCTTGAATATTTATTTAAATTACTAGTTATTATTTTTAGATAATAATCTATTCTTACTTCTTTCATGTTATAATTATATCATTAAAATCGGCCTTCGTACATCACATATCATCTTTAATAAACAAAATTAATCATAAATAAAAAATAATACATTAATATATCATAAATAAATAAAATAAATATGTATTTCATTTCGGCTTGTAAATAATTACATACATTTGTATTTGTTAAAAGTAATATGCGTATAAATTTAATCTGGTTTGTAATACAATATTATACGGCGGTCTCTTTAGAACGAGTATAAATAAACGTGGATTACCAACAAAAGAAAAGTGCTCTGTGCTCGCGTATACGTCAAATTAATAATTAATAATAATTCCAAGGCTTTTGTACAGGTGTGCGTTATTATAAGTGTTTTTATATTTCTTTGTTCTTACACTACATTACGCATACAACAATTTTTTCTCTCCATCTTCTATATTACTAAACCCAAACAATTGCTCAAGCTTTGACGGAAAAACAAATGTTGTGCAGTGGTTTTGTTTTCACAACCAAGGCAGCGAATGGTAGGGGAATCCAAACATATGATGCAATTAAGTAATAATATCGCATCGCGACATGGAAGGTGACTTTGTGGCTTCACTAACAAAAACAGCACGCGGGTATGCAAACAGATGAATGGCGGAGCAGTTGTTTCATAGCGAAAAATTGTATCGGTATATATCGAATTGATGTTACTGAATTTAATAAACAATATATGTTTCATTGGGAATGCATTTTTATATTAATTTATTTATATTATTATTCATATATAAATTTGTTTATTATACCGTACATATACACATATTATTTAATTTCAATGTATTAAATAATTTATTCATTTCAATAAATAAATAATATAATTACAACTTTTGTCCAACAGTGTATATTATTATTTTATTATTATTATTGAGTTGAAGGTTTTAACTCTATATTCATTTAATATATGGGATCTCGTGGCTGCGTGCCTGAGTGTCTGGTCGCGAATCTGGGGAACCGGGTCCGATCCCGACCGACGCCAAATATTTCGAATTTTAAATGGAAAAAATTGACCCCTGTGGTGCACTCTCCACGCCAGCAATGAGCACCCGTGAGGTGACGCCTGGTAAACTCCCGCACGGTACAAATATGTCATCATCATTACCGATATCTGCGTACAAAGCAGATTGGCACACCCAGCAATGGGTATAATATGCTGTGATCATATATTTATTTTTTTTATTTATTTAATTTAATATGAAGTATAAAATGCATTCAAATCTTATAGAGAATAAAATATTTTTTAAATAATTTTAATAACGTTAAATGTGAAAAAATATTTTTTTCAAGAAAAACTGTTAAAATCTTCAAATAAGGATACTTCCGGTTGACCAATTATGACCAAAATCTAATCAGCTCTTCATATGGATGTAACGAAGAAGAATACGAAAGAATTATAATTTTTGGAATTGTAGTATTAGAGTTATCGTAGGCGAAAATTTTGTCACACACACACACACACACACACACACACACACACATACACACAGAGACACACACAGACACACAGAGACACACACAGACACACACACACACACACACACACACACACACACACAGACACACACACACACACACACATACACACATACACACACACGCGCGCGCACACACACACACACACACACACACACACACACACATAGACACACACACACACATACATACATACATACATACATACATACATACATACATACAGACATCGTAAAAATAGTAAAATCGTATGCTAGGGACCCTAAAACGTGCTTATTCATCAAAAACTCACCACCGAATTTTTTTACCAAAGGCAATACCTGCCTTACCTGAAGGTGACGGAAAGTAGAAATTATAAAGTTATTAAATATTATATATTAGCCACTTATGCTATAACTCTGGAAACAGCTGCTATATTAAGAAAATTCTGATAAAGGTGTCAGTGTCAAGTGCAATTGACAGTATGTTTGTGTTCTAATTTTACTGGAAATATAGGATCTTTTGCTAGTAGAATAGAATTTGTATAATACATACAATTGCCTTAAGGTAATGTACAAGAAATACAATCTTTTGCAAGGAATTTTCTGTATAACATTTATACAAAATACATAGTACTGATGGAAGGTAATGTGCTGGCCACATCAGATTTTTTTTTACATATTTACAAATCTGTAAAACTTACATATTTGTTCAAAATTGGTCTATTAGTTTTCTGAAAGTAGTCCCAGATTGTACTTACGGTCACAGCTGAATATTCATATACAATCTGTGCCGAAGTTTCTTCGTCCTTTTTACAGAGTCGACAGACACCTACTGTTTTTAGTTATACTAATCTTATAGATGGCATTTCAGAGAACAATGACGTGTAAAGATACCTATAATAGTTTTAAGGTATTTTCGCTGAGAGCTAATAGCTCTTTAGCGGTTATCGAAGAAGGTGAAAAGATTTTCTTCGACTGACTAAAGCCCGGAATGTTTCTATAAACCATTAAACCTATGAATTGTAATAATACTTGTATGATCTATTTTATAAACGATGTATTAATTTAAAATTTAAATCGTCTTAGCACTCCTTTTAATTACAAGATGACTTAATATTTAATTAGATGTTCTTAGTGAGAAAAACGTTGAGTATACTAGTAACTAAGGTCGAGGTTGAATCATTGTTACATAAACTGTAACTATAACAATATGAACATCAGCTATTCAAGGCTGACAAGATCATACTCTGACGCCTCTTCATCAGGTGACTGGTAGATTGTTTCATTGTTCGAGGACACAGAACAATTGAAAGACGATTTCCGAAAGGGAAGATCGTCAGAGGCAAGATATAAGGCGAAAGAATTAAGCTGTCTCTACAATGATATCGGTCGATAAATTTTCAGAGAGCAACACAGCAATTGGAAACAAAATTTGTAACAGTTGTATTGCTTGAGGATGGCAAATGACATTTGTCATTTTTTGTATTTACATTTTAGTTCTAAAATTAATAGTGCAGAATTTCCAGCCACGTCAAAAGTTGATACTAAGTTAGATAGACACTGTATTATTTTGGCAATTTCGTTTTCTATTGAAATAATAAATATCGGATTATCGTTGTTGCCCCATAGTGCCCCTTAACAATTATTAGTAATTTTAATTTTGAAAATGATCTTTCTGCAGAAACAACTGAAACAGGGATGTGAGAAAGATGTAAGATTAACATGTGGCTGAGTTAAAATATAGTTATTTGTTTATCAGGGCCGCGAAATCTCTCTTTAGCGTTCCGAGAGAAAAATTGTCGCCGAGTTCGCTTGCGGCCGAAGCAGGACGATCTTCAGGACGGTAAAGGATTTCGCGGCCAAGGTGTACACACTATTTTTTGTGAAACCGTAAAAAATATGTACCTTAATTACAAATTTTATTGTATTTAAATAGTTTAATTTATTGAAATAGAAAGGCGGCTTTGATGAGATTGATTCACATATGATAAACAAAACAATTAATTTTGTAAAAAACGCGGAAAAGAAAAAAAGTTATTTCTAAAATATAGTTATTTACATTATACGTACGGTAGGTGTTATTTTACAACGCGAGGTTTTATATTGAAGCACGACGCGCAGCGGAGTGCTGCAATAAAACCGAGCGTTGTACAAATACCTAACGCACACATTATGTATTAAATTTTTTGGCCTAGATATCTACTAAAATATGTATTTTCTATAAATTTTGCATGTTAACCTTAAACCATTGTTGTCATCAAGCGAGCTGCTATCAAAACAATTTATTGTAGGCTCAGCATCAAGACGCTTTGAAAACCAACGAAACGTCAAAATAATCAAAAAATTGTATTTCTTGTTATATTTGTAATCATATCTATCAAAGAGAAAAATGTCAGACAGTGACGAATCTATAATATCTACTCCGCCAGAGTTACGTGAACAAGCAAACAATGTTTCATCGGAATTACTCCCTGAAAAATCAAATCCCGTTACAAGAGATATTATCAAGTTTTCATACGGTAGTGTGACGAGAAAAAGTCAACAATTGAGAGGTTGGGTTGGGACAAGACCAAGAATTTGCACTTTGATTATTTTATTTATTAGGGATGTCTATTGTCTATGCTGCTATGCTGGAAGGAAATTAAGGTTAGGTAGATTAGTTCCTACATACGTAGTTCCTACAGACTACATGAATGATTCTAATGTTACCTACCCTTTTCGACATTCTTCATTAAAATTAATTTCAAACATTTGAAATAAAATAAATAATTCTCATCAATCATTCCACTTATTTTATCATTTGACAATTTTGACATATTGACATTGCCGACTGAGACTTATGCCAAAAGATGGCGCTGGCGGATTAAATTAAAAGAAATTCAGTTTTATTTATTTATTTATTTATTTACTATTATTGTACGAAAATTGCGGTAGCTAGCGTTTTTGTAGGCACTCTTTATTATTACAAAGTAGATTTCTTTATTAGTGGCCTATTAAAACTTAAAAATATGGGTGTGTATTACTTTATTCGGTGCGGTAAAGTCATGGCATGTGTAAAATCGCAACTACCATTGACGCCAACGATGTGTGATTGTTATGTTTACACTTTAGGAGGCCAAAAAATATTTTACAATATGTTTGGTATTTATTTTAAAAACAAACCAAGAAACTTATTGTTGTCATATTTTAGAAACGTCAATGCCATTATCATATTATCCGTCATGTCAATTCTCAAGTGTCAAAGTGATTTTAGGTTACATCCAATTTGAATTTCAAAATGTTTAGTTCGCGTCCTGTTGCATAAAAAAATATTTTTCGACGTATGCGTGAAGGGGCCCCTTGAGGCGCCGCACAGTGTGGCGAGCCTACAGTAAAGTTGGACATTGGTGTGAAAATTAAACCTTTGAAATTCACAATTTTATTGTTCTGTTGACAAACTAACAACGTTTTCCCACTAAACTAAGTAATTTTTAACATTATTACGCAATAATAATACCTTAAAATCGAAGAATTAACTTATTAGTTTCTTAAGAGATTTTTGAAATAGAGTCCGTATACGTTTATTTTCCTTATAAATCTCCATTCACACATCAGAATTTAGGGTCTCTAAACCCAAGTCATAAAGCTAAACATTGCAAGATCCAAATTTTAGGTTTATGATTTAGTTTGACGTCACAAACTTCACCAATGAGAACGAGTCTGAAATGATATAGATATATACACCCATCTTTATTTAGTATACATTCGGGTTTTTTAAACAAATGCGAGAAGAACATGGAGACTGTCATAACTTAATTGCTGAAATATAACCAATAATGCCAAGCGAATAACAGTTTCACGGCATTCAAGTGTCTTGTTGAGTACTGCTCTACCGATATTTTAATTTTGTTTTTGAAGCATTTACACAGATATCTGTACATATCAAAACTAATTTTCAGGTAATTTAAACTTAGATTTGTGAATGACTTTCTTAAACCTAAACAAAAACCATAAACCAAATTTTCATTTGTGAATGCACCCCAACCTAATTTAAACAAAAACCATAAACCAAATTTTCATTTGTGAATGCACCCTTAAGTTTTTATAATCTGTATTTAGATCTTGTCTAAACCTGCCTATTTAAAAGTTATTGATGATTGGCTTATGTTAACATTTTACACGTTATTTACTTTTTCTATAATCCTTTTAAAGTAAATCTTTGGAGGGAATTAGTTTCATTGGGTCTGTCGTTGACGAAACATAAATATAAAAACTAACTACGATCTGATTTTGAATTTGTGACCTAGGACTAATAGTTTGCAATGTGCCAGAAGATTGCTTGAAGATATTGCAATGGAAGTTCATTTTGAATTGGTGATTTAAGTACTTATTTTATTTGTTAACTACTTTGTATTTAATTAATATTTATATTGTAAATTACAAACAATAAAATTGTTTTAAGCGAATGTCCAATATACTCGCCCCAATGTGTGCCGGGCCTGTGTTCCGCGGAGTTATTGTCCCATTATAGGCTAGTGTAAGAAATAATAGCCAAAAACAACTCTTAGTAAACACCAGTATTCTGAAGTTTCAAAAGAGTAAAACCCAATTCCCTTTTCGAATGTCTACGTTAATGTACGGTGTTTCAAAACCCAGTATTTTGTCTATTCACAGAATCATTTAAGTGAAAATGTTCTTCATCTCCTACGAACATATTGTGAATATAGTTAACTGTAATATGCACAGGAGAACAATGTTTCGGCGCATACAGTCGATAATATAACTCGCCGTATATAATGTGTGTAGCCCTAATAACCTAGATAGTATCACGTCATACGTATACAACATCGTATTAATATGCAAGTATGCACCAATACAGTTTACAAACAAACTATTAACTATCTACGGTAACCTTGACCACTTATAAGTGCACAGCTGCAACGAATACAGCCACAAATGCACATATGTATATACATATTAAGTAAAGAACAGATACTTAGATTACGTCTTACGGACATTATTTGTTCTTACATTCAACAGAGAAAAGAATAAATTACATTTTACACAGATTAGATGATGGTATTGTACTTACCAATTGAAGTGGATTGGTGATAGTGTTCTAGCTTCACGTGCCAGCGGTTCTGGGTTCGAATCCCTGCGGAAGGAAACACATTTACACAAATTGTCATATTTCACTTTAAATGTTAGTTTGGATATTATCATTTAATACACAGATATACATAATGTACGTCCATCCACTGTGACGTGTAACAACAAACTGCTATCTTGCTATTTTTAACTTGTTTTACTAGGAACAAGAGAGTACTGATCAAAGAATGAAATTTCTTTTTAAAAATATCTCTAATAACGTGAGATTTTTATAAATTACATTATTTAAAATTGTACAATTTATACCAAATTTTATTATTTACAATTTGCAAAATTATACAAAATTTAATGTTGATAAATATGTATTTCAGTAATTAGTGTTCTAAGCTACAATTAAAGCTTTGTGAAATTTAAATAATTATTTTGAATTACATAAAAAATTAATAAATATATAGGTAAAGATCAGGGACGTAACTAGGATGATTTTCTGGAAGGGCCAAATGTTATTATATCATACGAACAGTATTACCGTAAAAATAAATTACTTATTACGATAATATATGGATAGCAGTATAGAAACGGTAAATCAAAACAATTACAAATATTTCTAATAATTTTTAACAATTAAAATTTGAAAATAGATATTGCACTGAAAATTGGAAGTGTTAAAGCAATGACTACTAATTTAAAGTTTCCGGAAAATATAATATATATACCAGAGTAGGGCCATTACCTATAGTTTTTATGTTACATTAATTTTCGTACAATTTTATTGTGTTGGGAAGTAAATGATATTCTGCTGCTAGCATATCAATTTGTGTAACGCTTAGCAAAAGAGAAAACTATAACTAATTTTAAAAATGCTTTACAAAAATTATCTCCTTTATTTTTGACATATTCATATTATTATTTAATGCTTACGAAATCCAGAATCGCTTTCCAGAGCTCGTTTTCATTTTTTAAACCTCTAAATAATAAAGCACTGTCATCGGAATTATTGTGTAAAATAATTCAACAATTTAAAATATCAAACCAATCTTTATTGAAATGTCGTAATCGATTTCCAAATTTTGGTTTTAGATACAAACCTCTTGCCGTATTAAATTTTGGCCAAAATAATAACATATTATTATGGTAGGACCAATTTTGAGAAATTTTTTAAATGTTTTGTATTTATACCAAATAACGTTTAGTCAAATTGTCGCTGGAAACATAATATCACAAGTTTAGTAGTTTCGATTTGATGCAGCAAAATGTCATATAAGCTAGATATTCGTAAAGAAATTTACAATCTTGTTGGGCGAATACCTAAGGGTGATATTGTTGCAGTTTATCGCGAGCACAATATCTCTGTGGCAATAATTTATCGGACAATAAAAGATTGTGAAGAAGGTATACCCTGTGTTAATTTGCCCAAAAGTGGTCGACCAAAAACTTTGAGCCATATGAGAGAACAAAGATTAATTGCAGCCGTTAAAGTCAAAGTTGGAGTGTCACAACGAACTGTAGCCAGAAAATTCGATGTTTCGAAGACCATTGTTTTTAGAACACTTTCTCGAAATGACGTGGTGTTTAGAAAAAGAAGAAAGGCACCAAAATTTACCGTTGTCCAATTAGAAAGAAACCCTAGATGTTGTCGTGCGTTAAGGCGCATTCATTTTCTCAATAAACTTATTGTAATGGATGACGAGAAATATTTTACTCTACACATTCAGAGATGAAAGCAAACGATTTTATACTAATGACATGGAAAACACACCAGACAATGTCAACTTCAAAGGTAAATCTAAATTTGAGGATAAAATTTTAGTATGGTGTGCCATTTCTGAAGCCGAATATATCTCGCAGCCGTACATTGGTCATGTTCGAGGAGAAACCTTAACTACACAACTTTATTTTCAAAGATGCCTCTCTAAATTGCTTCAATTTTTTAAGTACACATCACGCCAATGATGATATAATGTTTTGGCCTGATCTAGCTTCATGCCATTACGCCAGAATAACTAGAGACTGGTATAACGAAAACAACGTAGACTTTGTTCCAAAATTGGAAAATCCTCCCAATGTACCTCAAACTCGACCAATAGAAGAATTTAGGTCAATATTGACCAGAAAAGTGTACGACAAGGGATAGGAAGCTGCAAATCAAGAACAATTACGACGTTGTATTTACCAAAAGATTCGAGAAATCGATCCAGATGTTGTCCAGAGGATGATGGGGCAAGTCAGAAGAAAATTAAGGGCCACAAGATAATGGTCCATTATCAATAATTTAAATGTTAAATATTAATTGTTATACTTATGGTTAAATGTTGTAATAATTAGTTTAAAAAGTAAAAGAGTTTTAAAAAAGTTATCAGTATCTAAAAATTTTCTTAAAACTTTAGGAGCATTCGTTACAGCTATTATTACCATTGTATTTGTATCAGATACCTGTAGGCGTTTCATACATCATGTATAATGTTCCACGGGTAGTAAGTAACATTACATGTATGCTGGAGTATCTGAATTTGTTTTGTACCTAGTGTTGCGCGATGATTAGTGAGCCAATGGCAAATAACACTGCGTGCTAGGCAAATGTTTCTGTGAAATATTTCTCCACTATACAAATACTTCTACCGTACTTGCAACTAACATATATCAACAAAAATGAAGACAATGTTTGTGTTTGTTATAATGATAATGTTTGATGCATTTTGAATGAAAGTCCATAATAATGCATAGTGTAGAGTTGTGTCCCTGTAATGAATATGTGGTATAGAAATTAGTTAATTTGGTCGCTACGCCATATATCATTTCCACTAGTTTAAGTAATTAATTTTACCTTTTTTCCATATTGATGATGTAGTTATAATATGCAAATATTGCAATTATAACCTCCCATTAATTCGTTTAATGAATGGCGCTGCAATTCTATTGTAGGTATTCATTGTGAAACTTTTAAAACGGTTTGTCAGCGGAAAAAAAAACCGGATTAGCGCGTAATTTAAGGATAACCAATGTCTATTTTTGTCAAAACAATATATTTTTATCTACAAAAACAACCAAAGTCCAGGCTTATATTATTTCGACAAATTATAAAACCTACGCAAATGGTGAGATATTTCTATAAATCAAGATTTTAAACATCAAAAACTAATGCTGGGATTCTAGGCATTGTCTTAAATTTCTATAAACTTCCAGATCTGTAGCTTATAGAAAGTCTATAAATGAACGCCTTATACATACAGATTTCCATAAAATGGTATTCTGTACAACTGTCTATAACTCGATTGATCTGTAAATTCAATGGATAAACATTAGTGCAGAGGACAGTGTAGTACATAATTACACGTCTGTAACTCTACGAAATACGTCACTGCTATTTTTTGTGCGTTAGAAAGTAAAGCCACCATTTACATACGTATATTTGTTACACCACATAAATTAAAAAGACATACGTCAAGTAACGTTTCTCTTTCTAATAAAAAATGCTGCTAAGCTATTGCTATATAAAGTGCTGTGTATTCTTTTTTACCTCGCGCTACCCTTGGTAAGGGAGGTATAGGAATCGTGCAAAAATCGCATATCGAGATTTTGATAAATGACCACGTTTTAAGATCCCTAGAATCCGATTTTAACATTTTCACGATGATGTGTGTGTGTGGATCCTTTAACTCAAATACTATCATTCAGAAAATTTTGAATCCTTGTATTTCTACCTTATTCTAATATGGGAAGAGACTGAATTAAATTCTTAATGGTTCGCATTGATTTTTGACGAATTATTATTTTTTGGCGACGAAATGGATTTAGGTTTAAATTCATTTTTACTTCCCGCTACCCTTGGTAAGGGAGGTATAGGGATCGTGCTAAAAATCGCATATCGAGATTTGGGTAAATAACCACGTTTGAAGGTCCCAAGAATCCAATTTTAAAATTTTCAGGATGATGTCTGTATATATATATATATATATATATATATATATATATATATATATATATATATATATATATATATATATATATATATTTATATATATATATATATATATATATATATATATATATATATATATATATATATATATATATATGTTTGTGTGTGTGCGTGCGTGTGTGTGTATGTGTGTGTGAGTGTGGATCCTCCAATCTAACTCAAATATTATCATTCAGAAAATTTTGAATCCTTGTATTTCTACCTTATTCTAATATGTGAAGAGACCATTAGATTTTGGTGTATATCAGATAACCGGAAATGGAACTTTATTTGAAACTCAAAATAAATTTTCTTCTAAAAATGTTACTTTTTGTAGATTTGTGTTGTTATAATAATTAAAGATTATTAAATTTTCTACAGATTTGTATAAATACTTTTTCTATATATTTTTTATGGATAAATTTATAAAATATCTATAATTATAATCCCGTAGCCTACGCTTTAAACAAGCAAAACTCCTTGGTTACACAGTTCATATCTCAAATGTTTGTAACTGACAGATAAATGTCACTGTCAAAGAACTAATCATTTCAAATTAATAATAGTTACGTTTTAAAAAGAAAATAGTAAATAGAACCATAGTTGTTTGAAATGGATCTTAATACAGTTTCCGCAATTACTAAATATGTAATTATGTATATTTAAATTAATAAAAATTAAACAGCGGGAGGTTTGGTGTTGGCCACATCAGATTTTTCGAATAAGTGAATAATCATCTTTCGTAAATAATAGTATAGTCTCTTTTTGATATGTCCCCTTAAACCATTCATTTCCAAAATTACATATATTGACATTGGCTGTACTTGCATTAGTTCCCTCAGTAATTCGCACAAGAATTGAGAATTCTGAATCCTATTATCTCCTAATGAATCGTCTTATCTTTTTCGTGTTCCCGGTGTCTATTTGCGTGCAGACAAAGCATCTTGGATTGGGAGTGTATTATCTGTTGATTACGTAACTGTATTCGTAGACTCATGCTCTTGTTCTGGTTAAGGAGTAATGGAAAGTAGATGTTTGTGTAATGGAACATCGCTACGAGTAGTATCTGTTTGCTGAGCCAAGTTGAGCCAGAGATGTCAAGGCCACTACCGCGCTAAAAGTCAGTGAAATTACTTGGCATGTTAAATAACAGATATGTTCAACTCAACACTATGGATGGGATACTTTGAAACCATGAGAAAGCTCTTACCTTACGACAAGTCAGAGGAATTTAAATAACGGAGATGCCTGCAAATGAGTTATAAAATAAAGACGGTACTGACGGTAAAGAATTTATAACAGTTAATGTTTAAGGCCTTCGACAGTTGAGTTTCTGTACCTTTCAAATGTAATGGCATACGTTCATTTTTATTTGTTTATACGAGATAAAAATTCAACATTGATGAACAAATAAATAATAATGTAACGGGGAACGACCGCCGTTGTCGCAGCAATGAGCGAGTGTCTATTTATAGCGATGACGCAATCGCGCTAGCAGTCGGGCTACGTAAACAAACAATTCGCGACGTGTTTAATTACTTTCGGTCGCCTGAACCTTTTGTGTTCATTGTTATTATGTGGTCGAACATTCTAGAGCTCTCTGGAAGTTAATAGCAACTGTATTAAAGGGACGCAGCTATGCTCGGGAGACATATAGAGACATTCACACAGAGTGTTAGTGAAGCACAGCAGTATCGTGGAGAGTGTATGCAATTGGTATTGAGTAGGTACTCGGAAAGTTACTGGTATATTGGGATAGCTGTGAATGTGAATACTTGGTAGTGTTGACGAATATTGGGAAGCTATAGTGTACAAGGACAGTAACGGCGAGTCGGGAAGTTACTGGTATACCGGGATAGCTGTGAAAGAGAATACTTGGTAGTGATGAAGAGTATTGGGAAACTAGGTATACGGGGACAGTAACGGCAAGTGGGTGTAAATACTTGGCAGTGGTATTAAATAATTGTGGCAGTTGAGTATATAGACGCTGTGGAGGTGGGTAGGCGGACAGTTGAACGTGATATAAGTATATAGTGACATAAATATAGTGATATAAATATCGCGTCTACAAGAATCTGCAACAGACCGGCAGTCTAAGATTTGAACGCGTAGTGAAATAAATAATTAGTAATATTGTGGAAATAAATATTTAGTTTTAGTACTAAGCCTTTATTTTAATTAATAATTCTCTAATATTTACACTTCACTCAAATAAATAAATAAAATAAAAACGTTACAATAATTACCCATTTTTACCTCTCGCTAAGAGAGGTATTGAATTCATGCTAAAAATCGGATATCCAGATTTTAGTAAATAAGCACGTTTTAAGGTCCCTAGAATCCGATTATAATATTTTTACGATTATATCCGTGTGTGTGTGTGTGTGTGTGTGTGTGTGTGTGTGTGTGTGTGTGTGTGTGTGTGTGTTTGTGTGTTTGTGTGTGTGTGTGTGTTTGTGTGTGTTTGTGTGTGTGTTTCTGTGTGTGTGTGTGTGTGTGTGCGTGTGTGTGTGCGTGCGTGCGTGCGTGTGTGTGCGTGTGGATGTTGGATCCACGATTTCTCAAATACTATAAGACTTAAGACATTTTTAACTACGGATTCCTCAATATAACAATAGTGGGAAGAGTTGATTAAGTTTTGGCAACAGTTGGACAACCGGTAGTTGTAGTTATAAGAAAAAAATCATCTAAATATTATTTATCGAAAATTTATGTAAATACTTATATTAAAGAACGTTAAATTCTTTATTCGATAAATATAAATTCATTATTATATCTTCTATAGATTTAGAGCTAAAGAAATGCATATAAAATAATTTGATGTAAAAAATCTCAGATCAAACTACTTCAAAGCAATAAATTCAAATGCTTGTAATTGACACATATATGTCACTGTCACAAATATTTATATGCCACTGTCAAAATATTTGTACATCATTATGAAGATTATGAAAATAAAAAAAAGTCAACAACGCAAAAGAATATACGTAAAAAAGAATATAAAAGGAATTTGCGAAAAAATTACGAATATAAAAAAAAGAAAAGGAAAGTAGAAAAAGAAAATTTCAGGATATTGAATATAAAGAAAATGTATGTATTGTACATAATTTATATTAAAATATCCCATAGATTTTGCAAATATATGTGAGAATTATTTTACATGAATATATATATATATATATATATATATATATATATATATATATATATATATATATATATATATATATATATATTTGTATTGAAGTTTTTTTGTTTTATGCGTACAACCAGGTAAAATATCTGGCGAGAGGTTACGTGCTAGCTACATCAGATGTTTATAGGATGTTTTTGTGGTTAATTTAGGTGACATTATTCTTGTGGTATTCTTTCCGCGACAGCTTTGAGTGTCCATATCTTTCTGTGATTTATAAACTGTAACTTCCTATGGCAAAATTGAAACTGTTAAATTCGCAGGTGAAATTCTACAATGTGGTGTTATACAATGATAGCAATTAGTATATATTGTGATTGACTAATCAGATGTGCGGTTTTGAGCATCCCTTGCGCGTCTAGCGAACGTGAACTCGCTTTGTGCTGTACAGCTATGTGTTAATGGCGTTCTATTAAATCACTAACTGCTACCCGGCATTGTCGAAAGGAATGCAGCGCCCGTAATTTATCACCCACACAATAAAACATGACAGGCACATCTGACCACCAAGACACAGATTCTAAACACGTGTTAACATAGGTAGATTATGCAAAAAATAATGCTCTTCCCATTAATCTTAAAATCGAGCAGGACATAGTTCCAAAGGTTTTACTGATCTACACATCAACGCTGATTCTAAATTAAATCAACGCATCTGCTAATCTGGTAATCAAAATCAAAGATAAACTAAATGATTCGTCATATTCTATTAATTGATTTCATCTTTTAATCCAAATTTTGACATTTATAACTATGTCTGGATTCTGGCTGTTGTACTCATTTGTAACTTTGCCTCATGCTTCTTCTTTGTCTATATTTAAAATGGCATTGGTTTTATTATTTTCAAATGTACTTTTAAATAAACACCGATTTTTCTCACTTGAGCCTCACGTCATAATTTGATGTTCGTATGAAACAAATGATACTGGTAGTGATGGAAACGTGATTACCAGCAGATCTTAAACAATTATTGTGTACAGGGCAATTATCCATGGTTACACCTATAAAACACGAATGTATTGACCTCTTCATTTTTCATATCGTAAGTGGTAAATTTTTGCCGGAAAATTTTTCAGATTGTTACGAGAGCTTGTTACCTAGCAATTTATTGAGTGGCATTAGGTGCGTTCAATGAAGTAAGCAAATCTAGCAAATGCTAGGTAAGCAAACGAGACTTGCTGCTTAATTCGCTGAACGATTTGCTAGCTACATGACGAACTGTCATCCACAACAGTCATTGAGAAATGTAAATAGATGTTAAATATAACATTCTGTAATTGTGTATCTGTCGTATCTCTATTCTTGGTCTGCGAACATATGGAAAATGAATTTATATATTTATTTTCAGATAGTGGGATTAATTTGGAAGAAGCTATATTGACTATAAAAAAGTATTTCAAATTTAACAATGTTATAAACATCCGTCACAAAACTCTCAAAGCCTTTTTTATATGTGTGCCATATAAAGGAGTAGAACGTTTTAAGTAGATTTTCACTTATCAAAACTCACTTGTAAAAATATGATATCTCATTGGCTTAAAGCGTGCGAAAATTTTTTTGTGACGGTGTTCTGTCGAAATGAAACTTGGTAACTAGGTAGAATCCTGAATTTGGATTGGCTTATAAATTTATGAGTGAAATAGTCAAAATAATATATCTATTATTAAAATTATATATTTTACCTTCATTGTGTTATTTATCATAATTGCTAATCACATTTTTTTCATCTATATTTAGCTTGCGTTGTCTGACTGTCTGCCTGTCTGTTTCAATGTCTGTTCCAGCTTTTTACAAACCATTTAAACCACTTTATAATGGTCTACTGAGCTGAAATTTGGGACGCAGTTGGAATAAAAAAACCAATGAGAAAAATATTATATAATAAAACTTACCCCGATAAATTTCCGCTACCAAGTAAATAAACAGTTGTTATTGTTTATAATTGTCAGTGTGATAGTTAATTAATATTTCAAGTCTAAAAATAAAATAATAATAACTAAATTGTTTCATTTTGCGTTATCTTTGGAATTTATTTCACCAAATACCATACGACCTCTCTGATTTTCTCGGATAAACTATTATATTTAAGCACTCATTCTTTTTGCTTTTAAGAAAAATCACTCAAGCAAACTGACATTAGGTAAAACCCCTCTCTTTTGGAGTCGAGATTTATCATTCAGTTTGCTTTTGTGTATGTTGCTAAGCAAAAATATTCGTGCAAAACAAAAATTTATCAATGAAATCAGGAGCCTATTTATTCATAAATTAAAAACATATATTAATACTTTTTTAACGGAAAGTACAATTACCACGAATAAAATTACATGACAATTACATTAACTGTCAAAAACCAAAACAAAACTGTGAGTCTGGTGATCATGATTCTTTGATTCAGACATCAATGCCGTGTTCCTTTTGGTTGTGATTGTGATTTTGTGAATCCTGATTGGTCTAATCGTGATCCTTTTGAATCATGATCTAAAAATTAAATCAAGAACACAATATAAACACCATCTAGCGTCAAATGCAGACTAACCCATTTTATTTTATAAATAATCTACTGTCATTACATTCTTTTGTAAGAAAAATATATTTCCCATGATGCCATAAATCCCACATTGATAAATTTCTACTCTCGAAAAGCCATTTTTAAATTTGCTTTGAACTGAATCCGTGTGAATCACTCAAAATGGTTGATTCAGAAGAGAAAGGGGAAGGTTGTCTAGTGATCACAAAATGAGAAATTGGGGATACGAATAGGAAACGTAAAAAACATTATTCTTCTTAATCATGATCACTTCTATCGTTTAGATTGCGAATCACATTCCGAAGGAACACGGCTCAAGATGGTGAATTAGAACAAATGTTGATTTACGAATGAGCTTGATTTCTTAATCAGTTGATTATTATCTCCGAATTAATGGTGAATCCGTTTCCAAGTCTTATAATATTTAAGGAATCACGTAAGCAGTGTATCCCGCTGAAACTATCTCGGAATGAAAGTAAAACTCCTGCTCTGTATTCCTACAAAGGACGTCGCAGTCCTGCGTGGAGCATCTGTTTGCTGTTATGAATTTCTATATCGAATGGAAACTTGTTGGAGATTTTTTGTTTGATACTTCAGAAATCCTATTATAAGTTGTTCGGTGTTGTGACAGCTTTTTGACTTTTGTATGGAATTGTTCTTTTCCCGCTGAACTCCTGTGTATAATATAATTAAATTGCTGGGGCCCTAATGTAATTCCGGACAATAAAATTTGCATCCGTGAAGGTGTTGAGTTGTCGAGGTGTTCATTTGTTATTCGGTTTTTTATGAAGCAAGTTTTTGTTTATCTGTGTTCTTCTGTTTGTTGTCGCTTTTTATACTTTCCTAATTTATGATGAAAACAAGATTTAGTAAAATAATGGCCTGCTTGTTTTCTCTTGCCGGTTTTTTTCTCGAATATTAAATTGGACCGATGCCAGACGCACATGAAAGGGAATTTCTGTTTCTTTCCCGTCTTCAATTCATTATACGTAGTTTTGCTCCACTTACACACAAAACTTGTATCATTCTCCTAATTTTCATTTTCACAATAAATTACACAATAAATTTTAATCTTTTCCCTTTTATTTCTTATTAAAACTTCTACAAAATGTTTACGAAACAAGGACTAAAATGCACCTGTCCTGGACTACAATAATTGTTGTTGTGACTATATTATTGATTGGCTACAGAATAAATGTCCTACCTTATACAGGGTGTAAATGTAATAAGTACATTAAATTTAACCAGTAATATAACTCGTCAAGAGCAAAAATATTTTTTAATAACTTTTTCTCGAAATCGCATATTTTTTTAGCATTTTTACAATCCCGTAAATTGATGAGTCGTTCCATATATTTTTCTAATAATTTAATGTAGTAGCAACAGCTATGAAAAATTTTGTTTTAGCAATTGACAGTCCTGTCAGTTGTTGAAACAGAAATTATTTAACTGAGTGTATATAAAGATGAAAAATAATGTATTACTCTTCCCCTACTGTTTGTACTCAAATTTGTATTCTGGAAATTAAAGTATATGGTCTCCTAAATATTCAGTTCAAATGTGAAACAGAAAGTATTTAACTGAGTGTATATAAAGATGAAAAATAATGTATTATTCTTCCCCTACTGTTTGTCACTCAAATTTGTATTCTGGAAATTAAAGTATTATGATCTCCTAAATATTCAGGTCAAATACGAAAAAATCTGATGTGGCCAGCACATTACCTTCCGTCAGTTCTATGTATTTTTATAAATTCATACAGAAAGTTCCTTGCAAAAGATTCTTGTACATTTCCTTCCGGCAGTTGTATGTATTATATACAAATACTATACAGAAAGAAAAGAAAGTTTCTGCCAAAAGATCCTATATTTCCAGTAAAATTGTAACATACATATAGTCAACTGCACTTGACACTGACATGTTTTTTTTCTTAATATAGCAGCTGTTTTCAGAGTTATAGCGGCTAATATATGATATTTAATTTTTTTATAATTTTTTAACTCTATATCCATTTAATATGAAGTATAAAATGCATTCAAATCGTATAGAGAATAAAATATTCTTTAATATTTATAATAACATTAAATGTGTAAAAATGATATTTAACATCGTTTTTTCAAGAAAAACTGTCAAAATCTTCAAATGAGGGTACTTTCGGTTGACAAATAATAACCAAAATCTAATCAGCTCTTCACATGAATGTAACGAAAAGGAATACGAAAGAATTATAATTTGTGGAATTGTAGTATTAGAGTTATCGCATTAGAAAATTTTGTCACACACAGATACACATACACATACATACATACACACACACACACACATACATACATACACACACACACACACACACACACACACATATATATATATATATATATATATATATATATATATATATATATATATATATATATATACATACACACACACATACAGACATCATCGTAAAAATAGTAAAATCGTATTCTAGGAATCCTGAAACGTGCTTATTCATTAAAAACTCACCACCGAATTTTTTGACCAAAGACAATACCTTCCTTACCTAAAGGTGACAGAAGGTAAAAAAAGTATTTATATGAGTGTACATAAAGATGAAAAATAATGTCATACACAGACACACACACACACACACACACACACACACACACACACACACACACACATACACACACCACACACACACACATACACACATACAGACATCATCGTAAAAATAGTAAAATCGTATTCTAGGAACCCTGAAACGTACTTATTCATCAAAAACTCACCACCGAATTTTTTGACCAAAGACAATACCTTCCTTACCTAAAGGTGACGGAAGGTAAAAATATTATTTAAATGAGTGTACATAAAGATGAAAAATAATGTGTTACCATAGTAATACAATAATGTTGCATCTTAGCTGAGACTCACGGACTGACGGTATGCATGGCCAAAGTTGTAGCTTTTCATGTATTTAAACAAATTAAGAATGTAAAAATGCAAAAATTATTGGGGTATAAAATTGATTCCAGCTAACCGTTTATCAAATAAGTTGCGGGTTTTGACATATCCTATTATAACACGCTTGCATTGAAATTAATCAGTTGAGATTGATTGCCATAATGCAATAAATGCAAGTTGTGCATCTGTGTATCGCATTTCACATTTTGCATACTGTTCGTTGTAATTCAAATTTGCGAAAAACCAATGAATAATTATCGATTTAGAGAGCTGGGCCTATCGCAATCCGATGCTCAAACAGTTGATGAATACAAATGAGATTGTCTTTTGTCTCGTGACGATTCACTTGCACTTGTCAACATGGACTTCGTTCATAATTTATTTCATATTCCCTACTGGAATTTTAATTGAAATATAAACGGGACTTCAAATTGCATATGTGCGGAAATTTGTGAATTTTGCAAATGAATTTATTTGATGTTTATAAGTAAAGCTGGAATAGAAATGCGTTCGAAATACATGACTCAATATCCTGTAAACAGTGAGTGAGTAATATAATATATATAACAGGTGTTTCTTGTACATATATGACTAATACGAGGAGGTTTTGATAAGTTTTTAGCTTAACATAGAAACAAGTATTTTTCCGATCAAATTCAGTTTTATTTTTCAACATAGACTCATTTTAAGGCAATACGCATTTTCCATCAATACTCCAACATCTTTAATTCACAGCTCCACCTAAAGTTAAACGGTCGAAGGCAAGTATAAACATATATATATGATCCTTGACAGCCAATGTTCGGCCAAAAATCAGTTCGGTCATGACTAAAATCAAGACACAGTCACTTCAGTGCATCCTATGACAAGAGACCAAGACTGCAACAAGACGCTTGATGTGGGATGAGTAATTAAATCCAGAAGATAAAGCAATGGGTATCCTTCTAGATGAAAAATTGCCACCAGGTAATGACCAGAAATGGCCCATTTGGAAATCTTTAAATCGCCTTCGAAGTCAAGTAGGAAAATGTGCAGTAAACATGTTCAACTGGGGGTACCAAGCAGAATGGCTCTCTGCTCACGTGCGCCATTTTAGAAGAGGAATGCACGAGAGAAGATTGGCTAAGGCAACACCAGCTGCTATAAACTGTGCAATTTTTTGATGAATACTATTTACTTAGGTCACTTCTCTCCCAGTTTTTGCGGACGGTTTTTTCTCTAACATAAAGGGAGAATCTCCGAAAAAGATGCATCCTTTGCGTCTTAGATTATGCCGATGTTATCCAAATTTGACTATTTATATAGTTTTAACAAGTGCTCCGCACACTTACTCCATGTGGTCCGGATGCGGTATTTGCATTTTAAAATGCAACATATGATTCATCACTTCCATGGTTGCACATTACTTTCAAAAAATGACAGCAATGTAATATTTGTCCACTTTAAAATGCAATATTATAAATAGTACACAGCACAGGAGATACCTCCAGAACATATCACAGATGGTGTCAATTCTTTCTACGACCGACTAGGATATTGTCCCTGTGTAAATTTTTGAATAATTATTACATTAAAATTATGAATTTTTGTAAGCTTAAGTTTGTTAAAACATGCTACATTAAAGATTTGATTTTTTGTTAATCATATATAGGCTAATTTATTGGAAATTAATATTGATAATACACAACTACAAATTTTGTATGTTGCATTTTAAAATGGACAAAAATTACATTGCTGTCATTCTTTGACATAGTGTGTAACCATGGAAGTGATAGACCATATGTTAGTTTTGATATGTACAAACATCTATGTAAATGCTTCAAAAACAAGATTAAAATATTGGTAGAGTAGTACTCAACAAGACACCTGTGCGCCGTGAAACTGTCATTCGCTTGGCATTATTGGTTATATTTCAGCAATTAAGTTATGACAGTCTCCATGAGTCTCACATTTGTGTAAAAAGCCGAATCCACTAAGTGGATACTAAATAAAGATGGGTATATATATATATATATATATATATATATATATATATATATATATATATATATATATATGGATACTAAATAAAGATGGGTATATATATATATATATATATATATATATATATATATATATATATATATATATATATATATATATGGATACTAAATAAAGATGGGTATATATATATATATATATATATATATATATATATATATATATATATATATATATATATATATATAAATATACAGAGAATTTATTTTAAAATGCAACATATGATTTATCACTTCAAAAAATGACAGCAATGTAATATTTGTCCAAAATGCAACATCATAAATAGTATTGCAGCATAGAAGATATCTCCAGAACACATCACAAATGGTATCAATTCTTTCTACGAGCGACTAGGATATTGCCTCAGTGTGAATGGAGGTATTTTTGAACATTTATTACATTAAAATTATGTATTTTTGTAAGCCAAAGTTTGTTAAGATGTGCTACATTAAAGTTTTGATTTTTAGTTAATAATATGGAGGCTAATTTATTGGAAATTCGTCTTGATAATACATAACTACAAATTTTCGTATGTTGCATTTTAAAATGGACACATTGCTGTCATTCTTTGACAGTAGTATGTAACCATGGAAGTGATTGACCATATGTTGCACGTTAAAATAAATTCACTGTATATATATATATATATATATATATATATATATATATATATATATATATATATATATATATATATATATATATATATATATATATATCATTTCAGACTCGTTGTCATAGGTAAAGTTTGTGACGTCAAACTAAAACATAAACCTAAAGTTTGCACCTTGCAATGTTTAGCTTTATGATTTGGATTTAGAGACCCTAAATTCTGAAGTGTGAATGGAGTCATTACATAATATGCGGCCAAAGTCTTTAAATCTAAAGTATAAACCATAAATATAACCCTTATTTTCATTTGTGAATGCACATTGAGTCTAAAAACTTATCAATACCCTTCGTATATTGTTTAATTTCAATTTTTTGTTGAGTTCTCTCTATCTTATTTCTTATTTAGTTAGCGCTTGCAGTATTCTTTCTGGTAATCAAATATCTCTGTACATTGGCCTTCTCTCCTTCTTCTTCTTCTTTAAAATTTGATGCCCTCCGTGTGCCGTTTATCTCCATCGGTGCAGTGTTTGTTTGGAAGTGCTGCAATCAGCAACTTTTCTGCCGAATCCAAGTTCGATCTCCCTTCTTTATTCTCTCAACAAACGCCCAAGAAACAACGAGACACACGATTAATGGAAGATCGTGAATGTCATTCGGATGAGACTTAAACGCTGATCTTTAAAATGAAGCGAAATAAATTATTATTCTTGACTTGATTCAGATTGAGTTTCAAGTTTCAACATAGGAATTACACAATGAGAGTTTGTGTAGAATATTCTGAATAGCGGAGGTATGTTGGTTAAGGCGTGGCAAAAATATTAATAATAATACAAGAGAGAAGAATGTTTTACAATATTTATCTGCTACTTACTGAATAAAAAAAGTTTAATACAGCCATTTTTTACTTGTACTTTATACATACGAGGCCTTGTCCAGTTTGTATTTTCAACAATCAAAATATAAAACCTATGTAAATGGTGAAAAATTTCTACAAATTTTTTCGATTAATTTAAAATATAGATTTTAAAGTTACAAAAACTGAATTTGTTATTCATGTATGCCATTATTTAATATTGGGTTAAATCGCCTTTATTAAATTTTATAATTGGTTGAAAATTGTTTTAACTGTCACATATGTTTTCGTGGTAACAACATAATAATAATATAATTTCGATAAATGTCATAAATGTAATCTGTTTTTCGTTCTAATTAAATAATATTAAAAAGCTACTAGTTCTTCTTCTGTATCAAATAGCGTGTATTCTAGTGATTAAACTTAGTCACAATCACAACAAAAATATTACTACGTTTACATGCAGTTTTGAAAATGGTTTCAGTTTTCAGTCAAAATTACGCAAAACTGTTTACATGCAGTTTTCAAAACAAGTTTAAAAATTGATTTGAAATCAGTTTCGGCGTTTTAAGCTGATGTAAGTGACAGATCCTCTTCACTCCAAATATTCCGTTTTGCTATTATTCCAATTATTTTTTATACTTCGTTCGTACCACTACTCACTAAAACTACACAACTGTCAGTATATTTGAGGGTTAGTAACACAAAGCGACAGAAACGTTATGCTCTGTACGCATGCGCAGTATCGAAATTGAATTTTAAGTGTTTACATGAATAGTTTTGAAACTAGTTTTCAAGTCCAACCCATGAATACTAGTTTTGGTTTGAGATAATTCAAAACCGTTTTGACACGGTTGGCATTTTCAAAAACGGTTTCAAAACTGCATGTAAACTCAGTAAATGTAAACCGACCCAACTACTATAAGTTTGGGCTCGTAGTTCTGAACACGGTTTCTTTTATTATAAAATAATAAACTTGAGAAATAAAGAACATGACTAAAAAATATCATATTAACATGTGTCAGAATAATTGTTCTGTTTATCATCATAGAATTTGAAAGTAGCAGTAATAAAATAATTTCATGAAATATTATTTATTAATAACGTCTTCATTTTCTAAAACCAAAAGACTATTGAATAAATTACGGATATATTGAATCATAACAGGCCTTAGATGTCTTAAAATCTTCTCTCTACGAGCTCAGATTTCAACCCGACATGATACTCATAACAATGAGGTGTTGCACGGTTTTTTTCTTTGCTTTAATCAAAAGAATAAGAAAAAATATTTAGCCCCTATTTTTTATTTTTTTCGTATTATTTTTTATTCATGAAAAAATTGTCTTTGAAATTATAATGTTTAAATTTCCGCTTCCCCTTTCGCCTGGTGATGTTCGAAAGGACCTAACCAATGAGGGTGTGGCTTACATTTGCCACCGATGTAATTTAAACGAGTGACAGTCATGACAGCTGTCAACAACTACTAATTTTTGTATTTGGAAATAATCAAACATGGTTGTAAAAAAAGTGTTTTGTGTAGTGTGTCCAAATAGAACTGATAATAGGGAAAAATATTTCTAGTAGTGCCTCAAAACGAAGAAAGAAGAACGAAATGCTTGTCGTAAATAAAGATGAAAACGTAAAATCAAAACTTCTTTGTTGTAAAGATCATTTTGATGTAAATATAAATATTTTTATAATTAAATAAGAATTATTGAATACATTTAATTTTTTAGCTGGAAAATGATGCCCTCAGGCTACGGTTTCTTATACCGACTAATCTTTGTACTACTGGAGCATAAGATAGATTGATAAATCCAGGATAAAACATTACTAGACGGTATTTCTTAAGACCACTACTGACGATAATGTCAACTAAAATGGAAACAAGATAGAGGGGGGAAAAAATTACTCAGAAATAGACAAAGCAAACATGTTGGAGATAAATAAATGTAAAAATAATACATGGGATGAAATTTATAATGAATTTAATTTAATTAATGTTGACATGTATCAAATTTATTTTATAGAATAAAATATACTTTCTCAAACATCGGTGGAGTAATTTATTCTGTAGATTTACTTAGCTAGTATTTTTAATCTTGTTTTGACGAAAATCTCTGGAACAAACTATTTTACTTCAGGAGTCAATTTTACTTTGCTAGTGCTTTACTTATCTATCTTCTATAATACTGGGCATTAAACTATGAAATATAACGCTATAATATAATATAAAATAACTAAGAACTACGCTAAAGAAACAAAAATCACGCTGCACTATAAGTCTGACCTTATGTCACACAGTTGTCATTAAAGCAATTATTGACGTTGATGTATGATACATATGTTTTTTTTCATCATCTTTCCAGTTTTGTCATTGGCTAATGTCTTTCTGACGTCACAGGCAGTGCAATTTGGCGCCAATTCAAAAAGCAACTGTGCTTAATATATACAGAAATTTGAACAGACAATCATATTTAATAATACTGTAGAACGTACTTATTCGAATTTTTGCAACACCTCATTCGGGGTATATTAATAGGTTTAATTCGATTAGGCATTGTATCCACAAGCCCTACATATTCTTCTCTAATAGTATTGTCCCATTATTTAAGATAGGTTTGGCTTTTACTGTACACACTGGATATTCACAAAATAGTATCATCCGTAACAATAGCATTGTTGAGAGTTTGTATCTTCTTACGACTGTTTAGTTTAGTAGAGTACATTATCTTGTAGACAGGTTGTAAAGGTGTGCTATTCCTTGACCCAGTTAGCAGGTTCTAGGCTTGGTAATTTTACACCTAGTGACCTGGTGTAGCTTGCTATCTTACATCACTTTTGTGCTAATATGCATATTGACAACTAAACAATTAAGAAGTAATATTACAGAATCATTCATACTTCTTTAAATATGGCTCTGGGCCCTGGTTGATTTCACCCTCAACATTACAGATATTAGCGAAATTTGCGAATATTTAAAAGCAAATTGTACATACGAGTATGTTGGTGAAGGTGAGGGTGTTGGATTACGTATTCGTAACTATTATTGTGGTCCGGATGCGGTATTTTGCTACCGAAAATCGGTCACTTTAATATGTTAAGAGTGAGGAATATTTGTTGTATGATGTACGGTTAGTAATAATGTTCTTAAAAGAATGGATCTACCCCGATGTTGTTATTATTGTTTTCGAGTTTGCGCTAACCCACTAAGGGCCGGTTGTACAATCACAGTTTAAACTGCAGCTTAAAATATTGGCAATTTAAAGTTAAACTAGGTTTACCTGTAGTTTAAACGGTGGATCACGAGCATTTAACAAAAGTGCAATGGTTGAAAAGAAGTATAAAGGCTCATTCACAGCTAAAATTATAAATAAGGCTTTATGGTTGGTGTTCACAGCTTCGAAAATAAAACGGCAGTTCCCATAGTTACGCACACATTCACAGCATCATGTATTCATGTTGTTGTAGTTGACAATTACCCTTATTTTATGAAATTATGGATGACTTTATTAGTTCTGCATATAAAAATGAAATTTTATGGAATAAATTTAATAAAAATTATAAAGATAATAAGTTAAACGCCTATATATGAGGACAGTTAGGAAATGAATTTGGTATTAGCGGTAAGTATGTATGTACATATTTCTGAGAGCGCCAGTCTGCTTCTTTTCACAGATTTCCGTAACATAATATCTGTACTGTTGAGAGATCACACCAATTGTAAATAATTTTGAAGTTTTAAGTCGGTCAGATTCGAACGCAACATATTTTATTTATAACATAAATTATTTAAGGCACTTTTTAAATCAATAGGCGAAGATGTAGAGAAGAAATTTGTTAGTTTAAGGCAGAAATAAAACTGCCCTTTTGATTAAGTTTAAATTAATTTTTTGTAAGAAGTACAAATGACAATTCAGATGACAGTTCACAATGACATTTCCTTCAACACCCGTTTTAATTAGTATGTGCTTATACTTGTGTAAAATAAGGCTCATTCACAGCTACGAAATTAAGAAATATAAATAAAATTATAAATAAGACATTTTGGTTGCTGTTCACAGCTTTGAAAATAAAATGTCATTTAGTAAATTCATAATTCACAAGCAATAATATAAACTTTATACCTTTTAACGCACTGTACGTAATCATATATGTGACCCTTTTTCTTAATACGGTTTTTTAATTTATAATTAATTTTAAATTATTTTTCCAGAATGTAAATTGACAGTTCAAATGACAGTTGTTATGCTTGTGCTTATGTTTGTATAAAATATTTAACATTTGCAAATCCTTGTGCTTATGTCTTATGTTTATTTTTATTTTCGAGAGCTGTGAACACTGTCAAGAATCTATTGTTTGTATCGTTATTTTTATGTCTACGTATAATTTTCTTTTTATTTTCATAGCTGTGAATGAGCCTTAAACAGTAAACCGTTGATGTGCAACAAGATTTTGTGCGTTACCATGGTTTTGCAATAAACATAGTTTAAATTGTGATTGTACAACCGGCCCTAAGTGGGACATGGGTGATCTTTATGTATGTACTGACCCACCCAGAAATGGGTAATAAGCTTTAAAGATATATTTATTTATATTTGTATAGTAAACCTCATAAACTTCTCCCGTATACGGTTCGAAATTGTAATATATATTTATAAAAACCTCGCCAAAGCTTCAAAGCTGACCTCAAAGCTCAACTTTTATTTATTCTATGCAGAAAAAGCTCAAGCTTTCCACTTTTGTATTTATATACGAATAATACAGGATTCGTTGTTCACTTATATTAAATAACGCTGTTTTCAAAAGTTTTACGTTTATATTTGAGTTTTATTTATGGAACAATTGTTGCAATTTTATTTGTTTTTTTTTTAGAAAACTGGTAGTTGATGCACCTGTCGCAGAGAGAGTATAAATACGTGGCACTAAAACAGGAATAGAAAAAATTAAAATGTGATGTTTATTTTGCATTTGGACATAATATTTATATTTTTCTATTTATAATTTACAAATGTACCTATACGAGTACTTTTATTATTTGACACAATTTGGTATTTAGAAATTTTCTGATATTTCTATTTCAATGAATGCCTGGTAAACGCCAACACGGTACGAATATAATATCATTATTATCCATATCTGTGTACAAAGCACATTGGCACATTCAACAAAAGGTAATATGCCGTGATGATATAATATTATTATTATTGCTATTATTATTAAGTAAAATATTATACAAGCAGTGACACTTCCGGTTTAACCTGAAGTAGTGGCTATTTTAACATTCCGTCACCTTTAGGTAAGGAAGGTATTGTCTTCTGTCAAAAAATTCGATGATGAGTTTTTAATCAATAAGCACGTGTGTGTGTGTGTGTGTGTGTGTGTGTGTGTGTGTGTGTGTGTGCGTGCGTGCGTGCGTGCGTGCGTGCGTGCGTGCGTGCGTGCGTGCGTGCGTGCGTGCGTGCGTGCGCGCGTGCGTGCGTGTGTGTGTGTGTGTGTGCGTGTGTGTGTGTGCGTAAGAAAATTAATTTTTTTTTCTAAAAATTTTTGGCGTAAAATGTAATAAAAACTTTGACAACTTTAAAAAACATCTCGGAAAAAGTTACAAAAGCTTTTATTGGAGCTAAAATGTATAACGATGCAAATTTTCACCGAGAATACAGATATTTTAAGACTGCAATATTTTTGACGTTACATTTGACAGATCAACTGGTAGTTGTTCGCGCCATTTTCTTATTATTTGCAGCGATATAAAGAGATAGGCGTTAAATTGAATTGAAGATGTATTATGCACTAAATAATTCAAATTGACAGATAGCAGTTTTTGTTCTTCATACATAGCCAACTGAAAAATAACTATAAAAATAAAATTATTTAAATTTTAATTGAATTTTTCTCAATATTTTTGTTTCGTAAGGATAAAAATGATTACGTATTTGAATTCAGAGAAAAATACTCTGCCGAATGGGCCTAAAAATATTTATCATCCTATTAAAAAAATAAAAAAATAAATATATCATCACGGCTTTTTACCCATTGCTGGGTGTGCCAATCTGCTTTGTACACAGATATCGGTAATGATGACATTTTTGCACCGTGCGGGCGCTTACTAGGCGTCACCTCACGGGTACTCATTGCTGGCGTGGAGAGTGCACCACAGGGGTCAATTTTGTGCTCGATTTTGTGCTATTAAAATAATAAAACTGTATGATATAGTTTGAGAACCACCGGTTATTTTTTTTATATAAGTGAATGTCCCCCTTCATCTACTATAATTTTTATTTGAATGATTTACTTCTATATCCAATAATAAAGAAAATAATCGAGGTGTCCTATATCAGAGAAACACCCTGTATGCAAACAGTTCAAGTTTTGATGTTTTGTTCAATTCTGTAAAAACGTACAAAATTTCTGCCGGGTGTGACATCGTATATTCAAACAAGTGTTGTTTTACTTGCGTTATTTTATTTTTTATATTTACTTCAAAATGGACTCCAGATTTAAAAATAGCAATAGCAGAAGGCTTCAAAGTTGTAAGAATTTGGAACAGAGTTGTTGATAACCCTCCAGAACACGCGTCGGTCTGAGGGATCATTCGGCTAAAATACAAAGTATACGGCCTTATCGACAAAATAAGCTCCAGTAATTGTTAAAGAATTATAATTTAACTGTAAATTATGTTGTTTTTATAAATTATTAACACATTCTTTTTAATTCACGCTCTTGTGATTGCGCAGAAATAATAGAAATTTCAACTGTGGTTGGTCCCTAAGATCGTCTGAAGGGTTAAGGGCATTTAAAAACTAATACTTTTTTCAACATTGATAGTTCTTATTATACGGTTTTAACATATATGACTAATGTTTCAATTTGTAATTTGGTGGACATCGTACTTTTAGTGAAACACTTTTTTATCTCTTTATTTTCCCATTCGGTGATTAATCGATTTTCGATTTCAATGCTTAATTCAAATTGCCCAGCAAATATTTCTCTTATTGACGAGGTGTTTTCAGCAGCGGTTTCAGCCTGAAAGGGTTAAACTTCAGCGACTTTCATCTGCTGTACAAATAAAACATGAAATATCACTCACAAACAGCCCTAATATCCAGTAGGCATTGCTAAACAAACGACAAACGGCATCCGAATCGGCAATATACATTCGATGAAAAAATATCACATTTGAATGAATGGCCCAAAGGCCGAATCCAAAGAAGGGGAAGAAGATACTAAATTGTATGGATTTTCTATTTTAAAATGTTGTCCCTAAAATTTATTTGATTTCGGAAACTAGATATTGCTTATAAATATTTTGCTGACTTTATTTTCGTTATATTAAATCGGTATACCTTTTGACAAATCAGAAGACAGAAATTATTTCCCTATTGGGAGCTAGATAACCAGAATAATATAACCTCAAATTCAAACGACTAAAATAATTCAATGTTTAAAATAGTAATGAGCTTTAAGTAAAGAATCACTTTCGGTTGATTGTTTGTAAACAAAATCAAATTTATGGTACCAATAAATAGAAAAGTCTGTAATACGAAATTTTGCTGTATATATATACAGAGTGGTGGCGGTTAGGGGTGAACATAGGGATTTAAAATGGGATTTTAGTTTTTTGTAATTTCCTGCTCTCCTGTTCATTTTACGGCAAAAACTGTAGAGTACAAAATTGTTCAGAATTAAAAATTGCATATAAAACTGTATTTACATTTATTATTATGTTTTTGGTTTCTTCACAATTTTAAAAAGAAATTTCGAAATTTCTGTTTATTTGCAGCAATAGCCATGACTTATAACTCAAATGTTTAAACATAATAATGTCATTCAATTTCTGTCAAATTTTCGAAATTTTCTCTAATAAAAAGTTAATTTAATAATGAATGTTTATTCGAATAAGGAACGAGTTTTCGTTATAAAATTTTTTATGGTGGAAATAGTTTTAGAAGAATACGTGATTTGTTTTCCATAAAGTACGAAAATACACCAATTCCTATGATAGCAAAAATTTCTAAACTTGTTAAAAAATTTGAGAACACAGCTAGTGTAGCTGTGATCGAAGGTAATGAAGGAAATAATAATAACAATAATAATGATAATAATAATAGAAGACGTCATGACGAAGTGAATGAAGAAATGGTATTGGCTATGATAAATCAAAATTCTACGTAGTTGATACATTTGGAATTGGTTTATTATTAAATGGTATAACTAATAAAAAATGCGTATTAAAATTAAAAGTTGTTTGTTTTTATTTAATTTTTAAGTTAGTTTAACGCATGGTTGACGTTTATAAATAATTTTTAACAACCAGAAAAAAATAAATTCCATGGCTATTGCTACAAAATAACAGAAATTTTGAAATTTCTTTTTAAAATTGTGAAGAAACCAGAAACATAATAATAAATGTAAATATATTTTTGTATGCAATTTTTAATTCTGAACAATTTTGTACTCTACAGTTTTTGCCGTAAAATGAACAGGAGAGCAGGAAATTGCAAAAAACTAAAATCCCATGTTAAATCCCTATATGTTCACCCCTAACCGCCACCACCCTGTATATATATATATATATATATATATATATATATATATATATATATATATATATATATATGTATATCCAAGTTAAGTACCACTTCCGGTTTATCATATTTAATCAAAAATTATTATATGTTCTCAATGATATCCGAGTTTTAATTACCAAATTTGAGAAGTTTTGTGCCGGAGTGTCTGGTCGTGAATCTGGGGAACCGGGTTCGATCCCGACAGACGCCAAATATTTCAAATTTTAAATGGCACAAAATTGACCCCTGTGGTGCACTCTCCACGCCAGCAATTAGTGACCGTGAGGTGAACCCTGGTAAACGCCAGCACGGTACAAATATGTCATCATCATTACCGAAATCTGCGTACAAAGCAGATTAGCACACCCAGCAATGGGTAATATGCCATGATGATATATTTATTATTTATTTATATTTATATTTTTCATAAAAATCTGTTCAGAGCTTCAAGTAAATCACTTCTGGTTTACCAATTTTAGCCAAAATCTAATATGTTATTTCCCTTGATATAACAGCCTCAAATACTAAAATTGAAAAGTTTTGGTTTATATTTTAATATAGTATTTCATTAATAACTATTATGGGCTATAAGTAAATTATCACTTCTGGTTCTCGCAAAATCTTATCAACTCTTTATATGAATGCAAAAAGCATAAATACGAAAGACAGAAATTTTTGGAAATTTGATATGAGATATCGTGGAGGAAAAAATCGCTACATACAGATATCATTGTAAAAATCTGATGTGGCCAACATAATACCTCCCGCTATTTAATTTTTATTAATTTAAATATACATACTTACATATTTAGTAATGCTGGAAACTGTATTTAGATTCATTCCATTTAACTATGGTTTTATTAATTTTTTTTTCTTTTTAAAACGTTACTATTATTAATTTGAAATGATTAGTTCTCTGACAGTGACATTTATCTGTCAGTTCCCTACATTTGAGATATGAACTGTGCAACCAAGGAGTTTTGTTAGTTTAAAGCGTAGGCTCCGGGATTTAAATTATAGATAATTTTATAAATTTATCTATAAAATATATAGAAACATTATTTATGCAAATAATTTAATAATCTTTAATTTTTATAATAACACAAATCTCGAAAAATAATATATGAAGGTATTTTTTGAAGAAAAAATATTTTGAGCTTCAATATCCGGTTATCTGATTTACATTAAAATCATGGCTTCGTTCCATATTAGAAATAAGGTAGAAATACAAGGTTTAAAATTTTTATGAGTGATAGTATTTGAGTTAGAGTGGTAGATCCATATACACACGCGTGCACACACACATACACACACACGCACACACACATACATACACACACACATACACACACACACACACACACACACACACACACACACACACACACACACACACACCATTGTGAAAATATTAAAATTGGATTCTAAGGACTTTAGAATCTGGTCATTTACCAAAATCTCGTTATGCGAATTTTAGCATGATCCCTATACCGCCCTTACAAAGAGTAGCTGGAGGTAAAAATATGAAAAACCTGTTGTGGGGACCCTAATTGTGTTTATATACTGAAAATTCCTTATCGAATTATTGAATTGAAAACATTACCTCCCTTACCTACGGTATGACGGGAGATAAAAATGTATCTAAGTAAATAACAACAAAATATCGTTATTTTCCAATAACGAAAAACAAATTTATCTGTTTTCAATAATATAAACAAAGAAACAAAACAATATTATTCTGTTATGAAGACCAGAGTGTTTTTATCAACATAGTATGCGTAATGCTCCAAATTTCTGGAGCAAATTGCAAAACGATTTAATATAAAAATTCTTACCACATAAGAAATCAGGAAACTGCGTTTGCCTGTAACAAAAAACTTGTATAAGAAAATGATAAAAATAATCATTCAGATTTAATCACCGGAAAATATCATGCAAAATGATTGTTACTGTTTATGTAATAAAACATTTCCTATTTGAAAAAAGACAATAGACAGATATTATTACCACACCTATTTTATAAAATAAAATAGATAGATAGATAGATAGATAGATAGATAGATTTTGTGCCATTTAAAATTCAAAATATTTGGCGCCGGTCGGGATCGAACCCGGTTCTCCAGATTCACGACCAGACACTCAGGCACGCGGCCACGAGACCCCATTTTATAAATAAAATATAAATCCTCAAATAAGTACTTGATGAAGAAATTAATCATCTTTGAAATATATCTTAGTCACTTTCTGCAAATGGTACTCATCTAGCCTCAAAAATATTGTCAATAATAAATAATCTTCCTAATGAATAAAATTTATATTTACTGTTCATATTCATAATATTTGTAACTATCTATACATATATGACGGCGTGTTTATATGCCGGATGGAAAACAATTAAGCCAATTACTGTGGATGTGGAAGCGATTGAATATGTGTGTGTGTGTGTGTGGAGATTATGAGTATGTGGGGAACTCATTACTGTAGAGGAAGTGCACCACTGCACCGGAAATTCTCCTGCACACACACACACTCGCACACCACAGGGGGAAACAGAAAGAAAACGAATATTCGAAAAGAATATTCACAATAAATGAATATTTGTACATCGCAACTATGTTCGGGAAATGATTTGAAATTGTTAACAGACATTGGAGTATATTTTAGCATTTTTGTATCTCGAGTTGATTTGCGTGATCCATCAAGAGCAATCCTAAACAAAAAACTATCGAAAATGTCTAATAAGGGTCTTGCCGGCATGTGCATTTTTTGTACAGAGAAAGATATATATATATATATATATATATATATATATATATATATATATATATATATATATATATATATATATATATATATATATATGTGTATATAAATTGCCAGAAACGTCAAATAAGTTAACATACGTTGTGACAGATAGAACGTCAAGCATTTAATTATTTTTTGTTCAATCTAAATTATGGGGAACCCAATCCTAAAGTTTCATTATAAATTAGTTGTAGACAAATATTTTTTGTTCACATTTTTATAATTTTAATTAAGTTTGTTATTCTGCAACCCTACGAGATTATATTATAAGTCCGGTCACCTTTCCCTCATACTGTAACATATAATTATAAAACTGTTTATGTTACGGGCAGCTCGTTAGAGGGTTCATTATACGTGCTAACGAATCTGCAGGAATAAAACTACCACGACCTATCATTTTCCTGCCCTTATACTGAATTCCTGCTGGGAAAACTACCCCTCAACTCAATTCAGTACAAAGAATAAAACATGGAAATTTAGAAATAAAAAAGTTGATGTGGCCAGCACATGACCTCAAAAATCTGTGATAAGAGCTCCAGGTTAAGTAAAATCTAATGTTCTTTCAAATTATATAAAAGTTTTAAATACCAAATTTTGAAGTTCTGAATCATATTTTAATATATTTTTTCAAGAAAATCTCTTCAGAGTTGCAAGTACAGTATTATTTCTGGTCTATCAGTTTTTGCCAAAATATAATATTTTCTTCCCCCCTATATAAGTCTTAAATAATAAAATTGAAAAGTTTTGAATAATATTTTAATGTAGTTTTTCATAATAATTGTTATAGGCTTCATGTAAAGTATCACGTCTGTTTTTTCCAATTTTATCCAAAATCTAATAAACTCTTTACACGACTGCTGAAAGCTTAAATACGGATTTTTTTTTTTTCGAAGTTTGATATAAGAGTTATCGTGCAGGTACAGATACATACATAGACATTATTGTAAAACTAGTAAAAAAACGTCTTGTGGGGACCCTAATTCGTGCTTATTCATATATAATATCATAAGTGGTAAATGGGTCCCAAGGGAAAAATGATTGGACAAGCAGTCTACTGATGAAAATTATTTATTTCTAACCGACGTTTCGACTAAAACGTTAGTCTTCTTCAGGGCACTATAATGAAAATTACAAACATTCTTTACAAATGAGGTACAGGTATAAATACATAAAAAATATTTTGCTTATAAATTATGTACAGATACTTAAAGAAATGGTCAATTACATATCATTTGTGGCAACCACCCATGAGGAACAGTTTTCGATAAAATTATCACAGAGTTGATCGTCATAAGGTATATAAACATCAATAAATAACATATAAAAAGATTAGCAGTCAATTGTAAAAAAATAAATATGAAAATTGTAAAATTTGTAGTCCAAAATGTAAAATAAAAACTTTTTTTTTAACAAAAATTACACGTGTGACTGACTAGTTGACTTATATGTGAATATACAAGGATAATCACGACTTAAGTAAGGAAAAGGATTAATTAACAACTATCCAATAGGGTCGTCGAACTATAAAATTATTAATTTTTGTTGCCCTGAAGAAGACTAACGTTTTAGTCGAAACGTCGGTTAGAAATAAATTATTTTCATCAGTAGACTGCTTGTCCAATCATTTTTCCCTTGGGACCCATCATCCATTCTTCAATCGATTATCGATCAAATTTCAATAAGTGGTAAATTTTTGCCGGAAAATTTTTCAGATTATTACGAGAGCCGGTTGCCTAGCAATTTATTGAGTGACATTAACAAAAAAATTTTTGATCAATGTCACGAGATAAATTGGCAACAGGCTCAAGTAAAGCAATAGGAAAATTTTTCCAAGATAAAATTTAACCACAAATGGTATTCGGGTGACTATTTCCAAAATAAAAATCGGGTAATCATTTATATATATATATATATATATATATATATATATATATATATATATATATATATATATATATATATATATATATATTTCTTGACAACAATCTTTAAAGTGTTATATTTCAGTTTGCTTTTTCAACGTTTTAAATAGATTCCTGTGCGAATCGACTAGTTTTTAATAAAAATTGCTAACAGTGAAAATATACACACTTTGACAGGTATGTAAACAATGTTTCTAAAACGTCAATAAATTTTCGCTTATCAAAACTAACTTGTAAAAGTACGACATCTTATTGGCTTATAGGGTGCGAAATTTTTTTTTGTGACGGTGTTTTGTCGAAATGAAAATTGGTAACTATACCTTGTTCCATTTAAGCCATTCAGTATTGCAGAGCATAGGGAATAGTTTTGACCTCTCTGATTGACAGAAATTTGGAGACAAGACACAAGTTTACCCAATGTAATTTCGCCTACTTCAAGTTTGCGCTGTTGCCAGCTCCATCTACTGAATGGCTTAAATGGAACAGTGTATAGGTAGAATCCTAAATTTGGATTGGCTTATAAATTTATGAGTGAAATAGTCAAGAAAATCTAATTAGGGCTTCCAGTAAAGTAACACTTCCGATTTATAAATTTTAGCAAAAATCTTATATATTGTTCTTATTAATATATAAGTCTTAAATACCAAATTTGAGAAGTATATCATAATACATTTGTCACGAAAATCTGTTCAGAGTTTCAAGTATAGTACTATTTCTGGTGTATCAGTTTTTGCCAAAATATAATATATTCTTCCCCTCCATATAAGTCTTAAATAATAAAATTGAAAAGTTTTGGATTAGTCTGTTTTTCCAATTTTACCCAAAATCTAATCAACTCTTTATACTACTGCTGAAAGCTTAAATACGAAAAATAGAATTTTTTGGAAGTTTGATATGAGTTATCGTGCAGGTAAAATCATTACATACAGATACACACATAGACATTATTGTAAAACTAGTAAAAAACGTCTTGTGGGGACACTAATTCGTGCTTATTCACTGAAAAATCACTATGAATTTTCGGACCGAAAAAATTACCTGCTGGTATGATGGGAGGTAAAAATTGTGACCTTCACTGACAAAGAACTCAAATAAACTCATCTAATTTCTAAATAAAAATTGTGAATACTTTTCTTTAAAACTTTAGACTAATTATTATCTTTAATTACCCCTGAAATTATTCTAAAATTTCCATAACAAAAATTTTCCTGTCGAGAAGTTGTAAGGCCCTGCATAACGCCTGCAGTTTAATTCAATTCCTGCGAAAGTTTCCTGTAAATGTACACACTACTTGGGGCTGGCGTATGGCAGGAATTTCAGGAACTTTATCAAGATAGCTTGTAGAATCCTGCTGAATAGTACATGGTAATGCTTTCACCTTGCAACCTGTGTAAGGGTGAACTAGGTTTTTTAGTTAATGCATTTTATATTTATAATAATTTTAAAATTTCAATTAGGGATAATAGTTGTTTATGACACTATTATTTGTAGTGGGTGCATTTCTTCGCATTATCTTTCCAGTTCTGTCATTGGCTGAAACTTTATTGTCGTCGTATGATTGGGCACCAATTCAAATATTTATACATTTGCCGTTGTTTAAATTGCTACTGCGTTTGTTATTATTATAATTATTATATTATTCATTATTTAAAATTTTAAACTTACAAAAACTGAATATGTTATTTAGGTATTCCGCCATTTTTACCTCCCGCTACCCTTGGTATGGGAGGTGTAAGGATCGTGCTAAAAATCACATATCGAGATTTTGCTAAATGAGCACGTTTTAATTTTCACGATGATGTCTGTACTGTGTATGTGTGTATGTATGTATGAATACTACTATTCAGAAAATTTTGTAACCTTGTATTTCTGCCTTATTCTAATATGGAAAGAAGCCATTAAATTTTGGTATAAATTAAATAACCGGAAAGGCACTTTAATGTACATAAAGATGAAAAATAATGTACTACTCTTGCCCTACGGCTTGTCACCCCAATTTTTTACTGGATTTAATTTTCATTAATTTAAATATACGTACTTACATATTTAGTTGTACTAGAAAATGTATTAAAATCCATTCCATTACTATTATTAATTTGAAATGATTAGT
The DNA here is from genome assembly GCA_963082715.1 of Harpalus rubripes. Lineage (NCBI taxonomy): Eukaryota > Metazoa > Arthropoda > Insecta > Coleoptera > Carabidae > Harpalus > Harpalus rubripes. The sequence goes on from OY720451.1 coordinate 807,358, forward strand.
TCTTTGACAATGACATTTATCTTTTAGTTACATACATTTGAGGTATGAACGGTCTAATCAAGTAGTTGTGTTTGTTTAAAGCGCAGGTTCTGTGATTTAAATTATAGATAATTTTATAAATTTATCCATAAAATTTATAGAAAAAGTATGAATGCAAACCAAGAGAAAATTTAATAATTTTAATTTTTATAATAACATAAATCTCGAAAAAGTAACATTTAAAGTTATTTGAACTTCAAGGAAAAATGCCATTTCCGGTTATCGGATTTACACCAATATCTAATAGTTTCTTTCCATATTAGAATTCAAAATTTTCTGAATGATAGTATTTGAGTTAGAGTGTAAACAGGATCCACACATAAACACACACACACACATACACACACACACACACACTCACAGACACACACACACACACACACACACACACACGCACACACACACACACATATACACACATACACACTACAGACATCATTGTGAAAATGTTAAAATTGGATTCTATGGACCTTAAAACGTGGTCATTTATCAAAATCTCGATATGCGATTTTTAGCACGATCCTTACACCTCCCATACCAAGGGTAGCGGGAGGTAAAAATGGCGGAATACCTAAATAACATATTCAGTTTTTGTAAGTTTAAAATTTTAAATAAAAACAATAATAATAATATTAATAATAATTATAATAATAATAATAATAATAATAATAATAAACGCAGTATAGCAATTTAAACAACGGCAAATATATACATATTTGAATTGGTGCCCATCATGTTGGAGATAAATAAATGTAAAAATAATACATGGAATGAAATGTATAATGAATTTAATTTAATTAATGTTGACATGTGTCAAATTTATTTTACGGAATAAAATTTAATTCCTCGAACATCGGTGGAGTAATTTATTCTATAGATTTAATTAGCTAGTATTTTTATTCTTGTTTTGACGAAAATCTCTGGAATAAAGTATTTTACTTCAAGACTAAATTTTACTTTGCTAGTGCTTTACTTATCCATCTTTTATAATACTGGGCATTAAACTATGAAATATAACGCTGTAATAAAATAATAAATAACTAAGAACTACACTAAAGAAGCAAAAATCACGCTGCACTTATAAGTCAGACCTTGTGTCACACAGTTGCCAATAAAGCAATCATTCACGTTGATGTGTGATACTGTGATACATTTGTTTTTTTTTCATCATCTTTCCAATTTTGTCATTGGCTAATGTAATTCTGACATCACAGGCAGTGTAATTTGGCGCCAATTCAAAAAGTAAATATTTAAATTGCTACTGTGCTTAATATATACAGTAATTTGAACAGAAAATCATATTTAATAATACTGTAGAACATACTTATTGGAATTTCAGAAGAAATAAGATATGTTAATTTTTTTTGCAACACCTCATTATGATATTTATAGTTTTATTGCTAGTCCCGACAGAATCAATTTTCCTGACTATATCGCAAAACTATTGTGGAGAGAGCAACGATCGGTCAAAAGAACCCCTTTTTCTACCCAGGAATAGGTGTGAAGAGCTGTAAAGATTTTCTATAAATAATAAATAAAAGAAAGAGTCTCCTTTTCTCTCTTTTGTTGAAAATCTAATCATCACTATAGCAACTGCTCCTTCAGTACAAAACAGCAAGAAAACAAAATCACAACGCTCGCTTGTTCCCCTACACTTGCACTTCCAGTGCTGCCACTCTAGCCGCGACAACTGTTCCTACTCGAGTAAGAATAAGAGTACACTACGCTCACAACAACCGACGCACAAGATGGAAATTTTTCAAAAGGGACACGTTCCTGCAACTTTCATTTTGATCCGTTACTTATCAAGTTAGGAACTTTCAGGAAAGTTTCAGAAAAACTTGTAAGAAATTTTCTAGAATAGTTTCATGTTACTATAACTTGTTATCTCTTCTAAAGTTGGGTAATTACAGTTTGTTTTTAAATTAGGACGAAGATATATGAAACATTTTTAATGAAGAAATAAATTATAAGTATCGGAAGCTTCACATACTTATACAAACTTTAGGGAAACTCTTGCGAAAATATTTAACATTTCTTTTTGGTTTTGAAATTCGAATAAGCACATATTAAACGCAGATTTCAGCAAAAAAAACCTTGGAGCTATGACAGAACAAATTATAAAATCTACATAAATGGTTTGAATTGTCTACAAAATTATTACGTATAATAATAGTTCGACAGGTATTTTAAGGGTCATCTTCTAGTCCAGATTTAGTTTCTACCGTGTCCCTTTATTTTTGGCACAATAAAAAGCAACTTCGTAAAAATCCAGTCCGTACAGTAAAATCTAGCTTGTAGCACATATGGGACAATAATGACAGGAGAATGTGTAATGCCTAATAGAATTAACGCTGGTATTACTAATAAAGGCGACGTAATCCAATATAAAAAATCTGATGTGGCCAGCACATTACCTTCCGTCAGTTCTATGTATTTTGTACAAATTCCATACAGAAAGTTCCTTGCTAAAGATTATATTTCTTGTACTTTACTTTCCGGCAGTTGCATGTATTTTATGAAAATTCCATACAGAACATTTATAGTAAAAGATCCTATATTTCCAGTAAAATTATAAGACAAACACACTATGTCAATTTCACTTGACACTGACATCTTTCAATCAAAATTTTCTTAATATAGTAGCTGGTCCATAGCTATGGCTACTTTATGAAATTTAATTTCTTTATAATTTTTTAACTCTATATCCATTTAATATTAAGTATAAAATTCAGTCAAATCGTATAGAGAATAAAATATTCTTTAATATTTATAATAACATTAAATGTGAAAAAATGATATTAAACATAGTTTTTTCAAGAAAAACTGTTAAAATCTTCAAATGATGGTACTTCCGGTTGACCAATTGTAACCAAAATCTAATCAGCTCTTCATATGGATGTAACGAAGAAGAATAGGAAAAAATTATAATTTTTGAAATTGTAGTATTAGAGTTATCGCAGACGAAAATTTTGTTACACACACACACACACACACACACACACACACACACACACACACACACATACAGACATCATCGTAAAAATAGTAAATTCGTATTCTAGAGACCCTAAAATGTGCTTATTGATTAATTTTTTGACCAATGACAATACCTTTCTTACCTAAAGGTGACGGAAGGTAAAAACGAATGTTTTAATTTTTTTAACATAGAATTAGATTGCCCTGAAAGAAATACATGAATACAGAGTGTTCAAAAAAATTCTTTTTTTTTCTAATTTGTTTCCATGGCTAAAATAAGATTGAAGAAGAAAAGCTTTGATTTCTTTAGATGACATTTTTGACAATATCTCATGTCAAATTGACATTTAATTAAATATTTTTAAATTGACATACGTTTCTTTGTTCAAAGCCTTCTCCGAGTTAGAATTTTTTTTGAACACACTGTATTTTGTTTACGTTAACATTTATGATCACTTACAAGAACAAAACATTCACTTCTTTAGGTCAGGGAATTCTAATTATATGCAATAAAAATAACATGTAGTCATTTTTTTCATTCGTGGCACTCTTGTTATAGCCATATTTCAATCAAATTAGCATAAAACTTTACATGCATTTTTCTCAAAAAAATTGTTATGTAAAGGTATAAAAATATGATATCACTGAATTCTCTAACAAATGAGCAAATAAAAAATATATGTTCTCATTTAAAATTAAAAAGTTATGTCCCGTATTTTGAGAACCACTGCCCCAAAAAATACTTTTTCTTTTATTTAAATTTGTCTTGTGAAATAGAAATTGTTTGCCCATATAACAATTTTTGTAACTCATACTTCTCGAGATAGCAATAGTGGCCCATTTAAAATGAACACCCTGTATATTTACTACCCCATTCAATTCCACAACTTTTTCCTACTTTTCAATATTTCCATCCCCGAATTAAAAAAGGCAATAAAATTTAACTTGTAAACTTTCTTCCCAATCTGGTGGTTGATGTAATAGGCTTTCCAGTTTCATTGGTCGTTTCCGACATTTCACTTACATTGAATAAAATTTTAGTGGGTTTTGCGCGGGCTGCAGAGGGTTGGAAGAGACGTGAGGGGGTGAAACTCAAGATGCAATTACCCTTAAGCCTCAACAAGAAGGCCGAAGTATACACCGCTGCTATACAGTCGTAATATGTTGCACAGTCCAACATTATAACAAACGGATTTATAAAGATTTATTTTATGAGTTTTTAAGGTGAACACTTTGCAAAGAAAATTTGAATTATGAAATAAGATAGTAATTCAGGTTGGGTATAAATATACGGGGTTAAATTGGGAACAAGATAAAAGTAAAATTACATAAAATATTTAATGAAAATTATTACTTCCACCATAGTTTCACTGCCAAAAGTAATAATTTATTTAACTTTATTAATATTAATAAATGAAATTGATTTCTGGACTTCTATTATTTTCGGTAAAGCAGAAAAGGAGAAGAAGAGAAAAAACTATTTAGGGGAGACCGGTGTTAATTGTTACAAAATTAAAATTTTTATTTGTCACGACTTAACGTTACATTTCAAAATTTTGAAATTACCTATATGAGAACCTACCCACCTTAGTGAATAATATTTTGAATTTTAAACTTTTGAAAATGTGACAAATATAAAAGTATAAGGATTTTTAGTCAGGCATTACATATTTTACAATTGACACCTAACTGGTGTCAATAGTAATAGGGCCAGTGTCAATTGTAACAAACTTTAACAGTGATGTAATAAGATAAAATAACAGATAAAAGAAGAAATTATTGAAAATATAAACCTTTATTTATTACCTCAGAAAATACAAAATTCAGATGACAACTAAAAGCAAACAAAATATATATTCTGTTGGTGATATGGACCATTTTGACCAATGCCTTTAGTCGTTAACGAAATTGCAGTGTAGGTAAACATAAAATAGGTCTTTCTTCGTACAATTTAACTTGCCCGGTGTCCAGATTTTACATTTTCGCCACTGCAACCAATCTCCTGTGCTCAAAAAATATGGCCCAATACATATCAGAGAGTTTCCTCATCGGACGCATCTGAAGAGTAACCTGCGACTGTTACTCTCGGAACTGTTTTTCTTTTTTTTGCTCTTCTTCATGTTTTCGATAACAGTGGTTTTTCTTGTAATTTTTATCATGATGAATACTATATTTAATTATTAAACACGTTACAATCGACACCGTGGCCTTTGTTACAACTGACACCGCTTCACTTATAAAGATATTATTTGATTTTTGTATTTATTAGGTAAAAATCTAAATGTTTTTTAATGAAAAATAAAAGCAAATTTAACTCACAAACTGATACTTAACTTGAAATATTTCCGAGCAGAGCACTTATAGTGTTTTAGAAACAATGTGTGTCATTACCTGTATTTACTTTTTTGTCGATTTATAGACATTCATCAGAAACAGACGCTGTATTTGCGCGTATGTACTTACACTAAATACCAAAGAGCTATGACTCTTTCTGCTTCACTCTGCAAGCGCGTTTTAATCTACTTCGAAAAGATGGCCCTGTTACCTACTTTTGTTACATTGGACACCTGTCTCCCCTATTACATATATCAAGGACATGTCGAATGTAATGAGAAGAATCAGCCAAAAATTTAGAGTAGTCACAAGATTCCAGAATACTACAAGTTTAAAGAACGCCAACAACAACAAGGATCAACAATGGAATTTATCAAGTAGACTGTGAATGCGGAAAAGCTCAATAAGTTTATTGAGAAAATGAATGCACCTTAACGCACGACAACATCTAGGGTTTAGGCCGCGGTTATTTTGGTGCCACTCTTCTCTTTCGAAACACCACGTCATTAGAGACATCTTTGAAAATAAAGTTGTGCAGTTAAGGCTTCTCCTCGAACACGATCAATGTACGGCAGCGAGATATATCCGGCGTCAGAAATGGCACACCATACTAAATTTAGATTTACCTCTGAACTTGACATTGTCTTGTATATTTTCCATGTCATTATTATAAAAACCATCGTTTCCTTTCATCTCTGAAAGGGACAGAGTAAATATTTCTCATCATCCATTACAATAAGTTTATTGAGAAAATGAATGCGCATTAACGCACGACAACATCTAGGGATTCTTTCTAATTGGACTGCGGTATATTTTGGTGCCTCTCTTCTTTTTCGAAACACCACGTCATTTCGAGAAAGTGTTCTAAAAACAGTGGTCTTCAAAACATCGAATCTTCTGGCTATAGTTCGTTGTGACGTTCCAACTTTGTCTTTAACGGTTGCAATTAATCTTTGTTCTCTCATGAGGCTCAAAATTTTTGGTCTGCCACTTTTGGGAAAATTAACACTGGGTATACCTTCTTCACAATCTTTTATTGTCCGATAAATTGTTGCCACATAGATATTGTGTTCGCGATACACTACAACAATATCACACTTAAGCATTCGTCCAACAAGATTGTAAATTCTTTTACAAATATCTAGCTTATATGACATTTTGCTGTATCAAATCGAGAAAATTAAACTATCAAAATGAAAACAAGTTAATTGTGATATTTTGTCAAGTTGATTAAACGTTATTTGATATAAATACATAACATTAGGACCATACGTTGTTTATTGGGGTTTATGGACGATATTTATAAACCTCGGCTTTGAGATAATCTCACAGAAAAAAGATGCACGGGGTAAAGTCTGGAGAGCGCGCGGGCCACGGAATATCGCCCAAAACCAGACATTCTTCAGACCAAGCTATTCAAAATATAGGGCAAAAAAATGGGGGATGTTCACATGCTGTTTAAAATTGACGGTAACTGCTCAATCTCCTTCTGCCGATGTTTTCGGGTGTTCGAGCAATCTACGGCTTTCCATGATAGAAAATTGACACATTTGTCGTGGACATGTAGACCAACATTAATAAAAAAAATAAAAAATATTTTCTACGGGATACTGCAACTTCAACAAGTATCAAAAAATATTCGTTTTCCGGGAATGGACTGTGTCATATTTTGAGTCAGAGCTCAACGTTTCGCCCGCAGTCATATGGGGCATCTTCAGGAGCAAGGAGGATAGTACTGTCTTAAACAAGGTTACCCGACGCGTCAACCACGCTAAAGGCCGAGTTTAAGCAACAAGAGGGGGAGACTCAGTTTACAAGGTTACCCGACGTATAAACCACGCTAGAGGCCAAATAAACTAACCAACCAACCACTTGGTTTATTTGGCCTCTAGCATGGTTTACACGTCGGGTAACCTTGTAAACTGAGTCTCCCTCTTTTGTTGCTTAAAATCGGCCTCTATCGTGGTTGACACGTCGGGTAACCTTGTTTAAGACAGTACTACCCCCTTGTTCCTGAAGATGTCCCATATAACTGCGGGCGAAACGTTGAGCTCTGACTCAAAATATGACACAGTCCATTCCCGGAAAACGAATATTTCTCATGACTCAGACTGTGGAAGCCTACGCAATTATTTCAACAAGTATCTTTCGGTATTCTTACAATATCGAGTGATCCCCTTTCTTTTACGTTACATTGTCGTTTCTAGTGATAAAGTATGAAGTATGTCGTGTACCTGTTTGATGTAAAGGCTGGTGTATTGATTGAGTATAAAATGTATGTGGCTTTTTGGAGTTGGAGGCCTGTTCGGAGCACGTAACACATTCATGACCACGACCTATGCATATTCAATACTGTGATGTAGCCGCATTCATATATGCATCCGCATGTAGAAAAATAACAAACACTGGGGTAATTGGGACAGTTTACGCAGTGCAGTGGATAAAGAGTATTAAAGGGACTTTATTGAAAAAATTTATATATGAATTACAACGAAAAATAATTCACAATTTTTTTTATATAGAGAAACAATTTGGATCTTATTTGTTTTAATTGAATTAACGGCATCTATACATTTTGCAGTAACGCATGTAAATATAAACATGGGCAATTCTTACGTCTAGAAGCCAATGTTTGCATATTTCAATTTAATAAAGTCGCGGAGTAACGGCAAGTAAATGAGTTAAAAAAGAAGATTTTATTGCGCAATATCGTACAAACTTTCTTTGTACCCATTCAATTTTGATACTACAACGAACTTTAGCCAGAAGATTCGATGTTTCGAAGACCATTGTTTTTAGAACACTTTCTCGAAATGACGTTGTGTTTCGAAAAAGAAGAAAGGCACTAAAATGTACCGTGGCCCAATTAGAAAGAATCCTTACTTAATGACATGGAAAACACACCAGACAATATCAAGTTCAACGGTAAATCTGAATTTAAGGATAAAATTTTAGTATGGTGTGCCATTTCTGAAGCTGGATATATCTCGCAGCCGTACATTGGTCGAGTTCGAGGAGAAGCCTTAACTGCACAATTTTATATACAAAGATGCATCTCTAAATTGCTTCAATTTTTAAATACACATCACGCGAATGATGATATAATGTTCTGGCTTGGTCTAGCTTCATGCCATTACGCCAGAATAACTAGAGACTGCTATAACGAAAAGAACGTAGACTTTGTTCCGAAATTGGACGATCCTCCCAACTCAACCAATAGAAAAATTTTGGTCAATACAGAGAATTTATTTTAAAATGCAACATATGGTTTATCACTTCCATGGTTACACACCACTGTCAAAAAATGACAGCAATGTAATATTTGTCCATTTTAAAATGCAACATTATAAATAGTATTGCAGCACAGGAGATAGGTACCTCCACACATCACAAATGGTGTCAATTTTTTCTACGATCGACTAGGATATTGCCTCAGTGTGAATGGAGGTATTTTTGAACATTTATTATATTAAAATTTTGAATTTTTGTAAAACAAAGTTTGTTAAGATGTGCTACATTAAAATTTTGATTTTTTGTTAATAGTATATAGGCTAATTTATTGGAAATTAGTATTGATAATACATAACTACAAATTTTTGTATGTTGCATTTTAAAATGGACAAGTATTACATTGCTGTCATTTTTTTGACAGTAGTGTGTAACCATGGAAGTGATTGACCATATATTGCACGTTAAAATAAATTCTCTGTATTGATCAGAAAAGTGTACGTCAAGGGATGGGAAGTTGCAAATGAAGAACAATTACGACGTCGCATTTACCAAAAGATTCGAGAAATCGATCCAGATGTTATCCAGAGGATGATGGGGCAAGTCAGAAAAAAATGAAGTGCCATTGAAGATAATGGTCCATTATCAATAATTTAAATGTTAAATAATAATTGTTATACTTATTGTTAATTGTTGTAAAAATTAGTTTAAATAGTAAAAGAGTTTTTTCTCAAAACTTTACGACCATACGTTATGAGAATGATATATGGAATTCCAGACAATTAGGCACTACTTAAGCTTGGATCTAACTACAGAAAAGTATAAGGACTTAAGAGTTGTAATATTAGTGAAGTTACGTGAATTTATAATAATGAAACCTAACGTTTTATAGGATGTATGCACTAAATAATCATAATGAGGACCGAAATGTAATCTGGGATCAAATATAACTTCCAAGTTCTTATGATAATTTACTCTATCAAGACTAAGGTCACCAAACCAGTAAGAAGAAATAGTTTTAGTATGCTTCATTGAATAACTTTTCACTTTGAGAAAATAAAGAAAAGACGTGAGGATGAGCAGCAACCATAAAGTTATCAATATCCTTCTGAAGCTGATGGTAATCAGAAACTGAATCAATGACTTTAAATAATTTTAAATCATCAGCATATAGTAGTGATTCTGAATATTCCAAGCACTCAGTAATATCATTTATGAATAAAACAAAAAGGAGTGGCCCTAAAATTGACCCTTGTGGAACACCAGATATAGGAATAAAATGATTAGATTTAAAGCCATTACATCGTACAAACTGCTTGCGATTTGTAATATACCTATGAGCGCAACAAATTAAGAAGATTAAGAGTAAAGTCAAACTGATACTGAAGATTATGTAGTAACATAATTAATATTTGACTAATAACACATGTATCTCGAACAGACATAGTCTTTATTTTTACAAAAAATATACTACACGACGTTTCGATTGATAATATTTCCAATCGTTATCAAGTGTAAAGTGTGATAACAATTGGAGATATTATCAATTGAAACGTCGTGTGGTTTATTTTTTGTAAAAATAAAGACAATGTCTGTTCGAGATACGTGTGTTATTAGTCAAAATCATCTATTGTCTACAACCTTCAAACAAATAATTAATATTTGTTTGACATATTAAATTATTTCAATTAAAAGGATTGAAACGATGGCGAAATAATAACTACAAACTACCTTATAGCTATCACAGTGGAGTAAGTCAGCGATATGAACTGAAGTCATGGATAATGCGTAACAAGTCAGAGGTACTACTACTAGTGTGATAAGGCCTTTACATACACGAACACAATTGCTGTTCTGACCAGATAGGATAACACTGAACGCATCAATGCGATTAAAACGCTTATAAGCGTCGGCGACATCTTTGCAATATATCAGTCGTCGTTTATAAGCTTTACCGACATCCCACGTGTTAAACTGGATGATAGGGTAAAAGTTATTAGTTTGCTACACTGAATGATTTCTTTTAATTTCTGTCTGTATATATTTCTTGAAGTTCCTTTGAAATAATCCAAAACGAAACTCTCTAAGCTGAGTAATTAAACTTTTTGCAAACAAATTCTAAATTTGTCATTTGCCTAAACAATGGGAGTGATTAAGGTAGGACCTTTTTATTAAGCCGGTTCAGAGAGACAGCTATTAATTAGTGCAAAGCATGGAGTTAACTTAGCTCTTTAATTACCTCTACTCGTTTGTTATCTCTTCAGCATTCTAACATCAGAGCTATTCCACTAATGTATCAAATCTTAGGGAATTCTACGTATTTTTTCCATTAATCTTCCCTTTTGTGCGGTTTGACGTTGAGCGATGAATTTTTATTATTAAATGAGTGAAATGTTACTACTTTGAGAAATTAAATCGTCTTACAGCCAATTTTCCTGTATAAGACAGCCTAATCACTAAATATATCGTCATAATATGTAAGAAAATCATATGTTGAATTTAGAATTTATTCTGTAAATATTTACCAACACATGGCATTCTGTTTTCTAAACTGAATAATTATGGAATAAGAAAAGTATATGGCCTCCTTAATATTCTGTTAAAATTTGAAACAGAAACTATTTATATTTATCTACATACAGATGAAAAATAACAGAATAGAACAGAAACTATTTAAATTAAATGTAAATAAAGATGAAAAATAATGTACTACTCTTGCCCTACGCCTTGTCACCCCAGTTTTTTTACTGGATATAAAAGTATATGGCCTGCTTAATATTCAGTTAAAATTTGAAAGAGAAACTATTTAAATTAATGTATACAAAGATGAAAAATAACAGAATAGAACAGAAACTATTTAAATTAATGTATAGAGTGTCTCATTTTCGATATTTTTTTAAGGTATCTCGGGTAATATTAATGATAGAGCAAAACCATTTGCACATTCCAGGATCAACTTTTCCAGAAATGTTTAGTAGTCACCACAGGAATTTTCGATCATCTTTTGCTTCTGAGCTACAGGCAAAAACTCGTTTTTCGCTCATTTTGAAAATATCTCATATCTTATTTATTATGATAGAGAAAAAATGTTTTTACATAAATTGTACCGTTTTTTTAAATGGAAAAAATGGCGTAATTAGATTTTTTGAAAACTTAATAATTCTCGAGATATAACACAAACTTATGATTTTTTAAATGGGAACCTATGTTGAAAATAGTCTCGTCTTTTTGCTTATTTTATAATCTTTTCAATTTGTTTTAAACATTAATAAAAGACGAATTATTAATTTATTGGGGTGAAAATATTGGAAATTATTAAGAAACAAATGAAAAAATCTATCATTTGCATATTTCTAATAGTATTTATTTCAGTTTTACTCATTTTTTCAATTTATTTACTTGAAAAGCATATTAAACCATTTTTCTCGGATTGCGTCAAAGTCAACTGTAACGTCGATAAATAGTAATTAAACTAACCTGAAAAAAATTGGTTAAGAATAATTTTGAGAACTTAATTAATAAATATAGAATCAAAATAAACAAATGATGATCTGTAATAGATTTTTTTCATTTGTTTCTTAATAATTTCCAATATTTTCACCCCAATAAATTAATAATTCGTCTTTTATTAATGTTTAAAACAAAAGAATGTAGACTTGTTATATATCATTGAAAAGCTTATAAATTAAGCAAAAAGAGGAGACTATTTTCAACATAGATTCCCGTTTAAAAATCATAAGTTTATGTTATATCTCAAGAATTACTATGGTCTTAAAAAATCTAATTACGCCATTTTATTCTAAATAAAAAACAATAAAATTTTTGTAAAAACAATTTTTCTCTAACTATAATAATAAATAAGATATCAGATATTTTCAAAATGAGCAAAAAACGAGTTTTTGCCTGTAGCTCAGAAACAAAAGAAGATCGAAAATTCCTATAATGACTATTAAACTATTCTGGAAAAGTTGACCTTGCAATGTGCAAACGGTTTTGATCTATCATTAATACCCGAGATACCTTAAAAAAACATCGAAAATGAGACACTGTACATAAAAATGAAAAATAATGTACTACTCTTGCCCTACGGCTTGTCACTCCAATTTTTTTACTGGATATAAAAGTATATGGCCTCCTTAACATTCAGTTAAAATTTGAAACAGAAACTATTTAAATTAATGTACATAAAGATGAAAAATAACAGAACAGAACAGAAACTATTTAAATTAATGTAGCCGGCCGAAATTTTATGAACTTGGGCTTATACACAAAATCAATCACGGTAGATGTGCAGATGCTCTTTTTAAATGGGGTAAGGCTATCACCCCTCAATGTGATTGCGGAGCAGAAAATCAAACTATCGGCCACATCGTCCAGGAATGCCCATTAAGATCATACTCAGGGCCTCTCGATGACCTCCTGAATATAACAGATGAAGCATTAAATTATATATCTAATTTAGATCTTTGTTTGTAATTGTTTATATTTATTGTATTCATTTATACTTGTTTTATTAGTGATGATTTTTATGCCATACGCTAAATAATAATAAATATACACAAAATACATTCATTCTTTTATATTTTACCCAGAAGAAGGTACAAGGGTGCACTGAAACGTCGGTGTTCTAAAAAAATGCTGAAATTTCGAATATTTGTTAGCATCTAATTTAACAATATAATTATATGTTTTTATTGTCTATAGATTCGGTCGCTACTGCACGAGAGTTGAGAGTATATTCTTTTCCTGTTTATAACTCTATATAGTTGTTTACTTCTTGAATGTCAAGGTCTGCGGATGATTATCGCATTCCTGTTTATTGGCGGACAAAGCTCCAATCTTGTTTCATTTATGATGTAGCGCGATTTTCTCATCAGCTACGAACTTTGTTCGTTTCATTTCATACACCGCTGTACTTCTGTACACAACGAATAGTGGAGTAATCTACTTTTAAACTCGGAATTTCAAATGGGATAAATATTGAATTTATTCTGAATTGAGGAGAGAAGTACAGAAGGAATCTAAATAGATCTACCAACAAAAATAACACAACCTAAAATTGATTACAAATGTCTGTATAGCATTGAGGCTCTTCCAAATCAACGCGAAAGATTCGCAGCGGTAACAATGACGAAAATTTCGCGTACATTTCAGCAACGAGATTCGCGTGTGTATCCATACCAAAGCCTCAGTTTTGAGGGATCATTTGGGACGAAGTACTCCACCTTAGATGATGAACAGGCACAGTGTGGGGTCTGTTATTTATCGCTGTGTTGTGTCAGTTGACAATTTGGAAAAGCGAAAGTTTCACTGTCACTGCAAATATTTCGCGTTGAATTGGGAGAGCATTTAAGGTGCATACACAAATGAAAATTAGGTTTATGGTTTTTGTTTAGGTTTAAGTAAGTCATTCATAAATTTAAGTTTAAATTACCTGAAAATTAGTTTTGATATGTACAGGGTGTAAATCGAAAAGTGAAACATAGGAGTTTAACATGGGAAATCAATTTTTCTTTGCGCAAACGTTACCTAATTATTTTATGCAAAAATACTTCAAATAAAAGTTATAGAGATTTAAATGCAGCATCTAAATCATGTGAAAATATTATTTTATTTCTTCATATAAACGTAAAAATTAATTACAAAGTTACAGTTTTTATGAGCATTTTGTCTAAGCAGCCGTGGAAATGACAAACAAAAACAATTACGTTGTTTTTTGTCATAAATCCATGGCTGCTTAGACAAAAAGTTCATAAGAACTGTAACTTTGTAATTAATTGTTACGTTTATATGACGAGATAAAATAATCATTTCATATGATTTAGGTGCTGAATTTAAATCTCTATAACTTTTATTTGAAGTATTTTTGCATAAAATAATTAGGTAACGTTTGCGCAAAGAAAAATTGATTTCCCATGTTAAACTCCTATGTTTCACTTTTCGATTTATACCCTGTACATACATCTATCAAGAACAAAATTAAAATATCGGTAGAGCAGTTCTTAACAAGACACCTGTGCGCCGTGAAACTGTCATTCGCTTGGCATTATTGGTTATATTTCAGCAATTAAGTTATGACAGTCTCCTTGTTCTCCTCGCATTTGTTTAAAAAGCCGAATCTTCCAAGTGGATAATAAATAAAGATATATATATATATATATATATATATATATATATATATATATATATATATATATATATATATATATATCATTTAAGACTGGTTTTCATTGGTGAAGTTTGTGACATCAAACTAAATCATAAACTTAAAGTATAAACCATAAAGGCGCATTCACAAATGAAAATTAGGTTTAGATTTATGGTTTATAATTTAGATTTAAAGACTTTGGCCGCATATTATATAATGACTCCATTCACATTTCAGAATTTAGGGTCTCTAAATCCAAATCATGAAGCTAAACATTGCAAGGTCAAAACTTTAGCTTGACGTCACAAACTTCACCAATGAGAACGAGTCTGAAATCCATCCATCTTTATTTAGTATCCACTTGGTGGATTCGTCTTTTTAAACAAATGCGAGAAGAACATGCAGACTGTCATAA
>OY720451.1:827500-877500 GCA_963082715.1 Harpalus rubripes
TTTGACGCGTGCGAAAGAAAGTCTTATAAAATGAGTTTTTTATACTATTTTTTATATTTTGCGCCTTCTACAATTAACATTTACTTACTCAATTTGTGATTATATTTGTAACCATTTGTACATTTTCATGTAAATATCTTCCCTAAAAAATTATTTCGACATTACATTATTAAAATGAATTGTCAATTAACTAAAAATAAATTAGGTAAAAATGGGTTAAAGAAACGTCATCTAGTAACAACCGTCTAAAACAAAAAATTGCGTATCGTAATGACTTCATTATGAACCGAAAATATAAAAATGATATTTAACATCGTTTTTTCAAGAAAAACTAGGAAAATCTTCAAATGAGGATACTTCCGGTTGACCAATTTTAACCAAAATCTAATCAGCTCTTCACATGGATGTAACGAAGAGGAATACGAAAGAATTATAATTAACACACACACACACACACACACACACACACACACACACACACACACACACACACACACACACACACACACACACACACACACACACACACACACACACACACACACACACACACACACACACACACACACATCATCGTAAAAGTAGTTAAATCGTATTCTAGGGGCCCTAAAACGTGTTTATTCATCAAAAACTCACCACCGAATTTTTTGACCAAAGACAATACTTTCCTTACCTAAAGGTGACGGAAGATAAAAATCCCTGGGGGACTAAAGTAAAAATAAATAAGATGTTTCCATAACATCATATAGTATCTGCACTACATTTTGAGCAGGCGTTGACTTTAAATTTGAACAGAATTATTGACATTTGTATTGTCAAATTGTAAGATTAATTTCTTTTACACTAATATGGTTCCATTTGATACGGGAGTGCGAAAAATAGCGTATATACCACAGGACTAAAGTGCATTCAATCCCTCAGGTGATTATAAACTTCACCCACGGGATTGAATATGCACTTTAGTCCGTGAATATATAATATACTATTTTTTGTTAGAATGTTGTCTATTTGCTGTTACTTTCAGAATCACTCTCATACGTTAAAGACGAACACTTTGTCTTTCGTAAATTTGTGTTAAATTCTTTGACATTTATCTCTCGGAAATTGTAAAATATCTGTGGGAAAAATCAAGTGGATGAAAAACTGGTTCATTAATATCCAGACAATCTTTCTTCTTGACAAAAAGTCTCGGAAAGAGTCGGACCATGGCCCGGCGCCAATTTCACACTGCAATACCCACCAAGCTGTGGAAACAAATCACTGATCTCGATTGTTCCACAGCTAGCTAGATAGCAAGTATTATTTAATGAAATCAGAACAAGACACGAAATAATTTTAAATTTTTCCGATACAGCTTCGCTTGCTGGTTGTAAAATAAAAATAAATCATTCGTTGTTGTGATTTTGGTGTTATCTGGTTCGCACAATTGCAATAAATAACAGTTTGGAGTATTAGCTGTTGATGCTAGGGTGATATAGCCGTTTGTGTATTTGGCAGTTTTCCTCTCTGTATCCTTCACCCTTCCTGCATGTCCTGTGTGTGGAAATAAACTCGTTATAGTGTTAAATTGCAGACTAATTGTCCGTCATACGGTAATTTCATTTCGTGTTCATACGGTAATTTCATTTC
This sequence comes from Harpalus rubripes, assembly GCA_963082715.1. Taxonomy (NCBI): domain Eukaryota; kingdom Metazoa; phylum Arthropoda; class Insecta; order Coleoptera; family Carabidae; genus Harpalus; species Harpalus rubripes. The sequence continues at coordinate 829,130 of OY720451.1, forward strand.
GTGTTCTCACTACTGTCGTACTGTACTCATGATACTAATTATTCGATAGTGTACGATATTACAGAGCAGGATGAATGTTCAGAAATTATTATTATTACAAAGACAATTATTAAAGCGTTTAATTTAAAGTGATTTCTCCATGCCAGCTTTGAATACCGGTGACGTGACGCCTGTTACGCGCCCTCAAAACTGCATATATTATTTGTCACGTATGAATGACATTACAAAATAAATGATCAAAATGTAATATCACGCAATATGTCAAAAATGGATATCTGACAGTTTATCAACGCTCATATCTTGAAATAACGCATAATAAAATTCGTTTTTACAAAGTTTTTAAATTAATTTTTCTGTGTATCAAAAGAGTGAATTAAATTTTTTTTAAAAATCTTGTTTCTATTTTTAAATCTTACGGGCAGATAATATTTGAGAAAAACTGTTTCCCCGTATTAAACACCTATGCGCGGATCTAGTATATTAATTTAAAAAATCTGATGTGGCCATCACATTACCTTCCGTCGGTTCCACATATTTTGTACATATTTCATACAGAAAGTTTCTTGCACAAGATTCCTCATGTGCGTGCGTGCGTGCGTGCGTGCGTGCGTGCGTGTGTGTGTGTGTGTGTGTGTGTGTGTGTGTGTGTGTAGCAGTTTTTCTTGAAAAAACGATGTTAAATACAATTTTTTCACATTTAATGTTATAAATATTAAAGAATATTTTATTCTCTATACGATTTGAACGCATTTTTTACTTCATATTTATTAAATGGATATAGTAAAAAATTATAAAGAAATTAAATATAATATATATTAGCCAGCTATGCTATCTCTGAAAACAACTGCTATATTAAGAAAATTTTGATTGAAAGGTGTCAGTCTCAAGTGCAGTTGACGGTATGTTTGTGTTATAATTTAACTGAAAATATAGGATATTTTGCTGGAAACTGCTGTATGGAATTTGTATAAAATACATACAACTGTCTAAAGGTAATATACAAGATATAGAATCTTTTGGAACTTTCTGTATGACATTTATACAACATACATAGAACTGACCCAGGCACCGGACAGCTAAATGAATGTGCCAAAACACTATCATAGTTCCAGGAAGCAAACTGTAGAGGCGCGACAGTGCTTAAATTTTAAGAAAATGGATTGTCACATTTGAGTTCAAAACATTTTGCAATATTTTGAATTGTAAAGTCACATAAGTCATCACACATGTCATTGAACGTACGCTTTAACATCTTAAATTATTTGATAATCCAATTTGTAATAGTTTATAGATTTAGTTATAGTACCAGTAGTGATTTATTTCGTGATTTCTCCAGTTTTAAAGTGTATTAACTGTATTTATTTTTTGACGTAATACGGAATTGAAATTCAATAAGCTGATGAACATTCGTTGTGCTGTTTGATATAAAGTGCAGTGCAAAGAAGCAAATAGACGTTTACTTTTATATTTAATGATGAAATATCGTACCATTTCCAATATCCTTTTATCTTACATATAAACAAATATTAAAATAGAAGTGTATGTCTGTATCTGACAAGTAATTTTAAATTTATTTAGGAATGAATTTATAGTTAGTGTATTGTGATTATTTAAAATATATGTACCTACTTATATACAATTTTATTGTCTTTTATTTTAAAAATTCAAAATTTCAATTTATCTATACATGACATGTCTCCTATGTCACAAACTACCAAGCCGAACAAGCCATCACAGTGTGCATTAGTTCATGGAAGCAATCTGTAGATGTCACTATTTTGTATTTCGATAAATACATTAGCTGTCCTATCTGTAGTTGAGGTGATCCGTGAACTGACCGAAGGTAATGTGCTGGCCACATCAGATTTTTAAACTCTATATCCATTGAATATGAAGTATAAAATGTAATCAAATCGTATAGAGAATAAAATATTCTTTAATATTTATAATACCAGTAAATACGGAAAATGATATTTAACAGTGTTTTTCAAGAAAAACTATTAAAATCTTAAAATTAATGTACTTCCAGTTGAGCAATTATAACCAAAATCTAATCATCTTTTCACATGGATGTAAAGAAAAGGAATACGAAAGAATTATAATTTTTTGAATTGTAGTATTTTAGTTATTGGATCCGAAAAAATCGTTACACACACATACACACACACACACACACACACACACACACACCCCCCCACACACACACACACCCCACACACACACACACACACACTCACACACACACACCCCACACACACACACACACACACACACACACACACACACACACACACACACACACACACACACACATACATACATACATTCATACATACATACATACATACATACATACATACATACATACATACATACATACATACATACATACATACATACATACATACATACATACATACATACAGACATCATCGTAAAAATAGTAAAATCTTATTCCAGGGACTCTAAAACCTGCTTATTCATTAAAAACTCACCATTTGAATTTTTTGACCAAAAACAATACCTTCCTTACCTAAATGTATGACGGAAGGTAAAAATAACGACAATTTTCATTTTTTCTTTAGTTTCATACAATTACGTAAATAAAGTATTTTTTTGATTAGAAAATATTAGCATATTATGGTACTCAGTTTCATCGTTATTCTTCCTAAGATCCCGTTTTAATTTTCGGTTTGTGCGTTCCAAAAGTCAATGAACTATTAATGAACCTTCCTACCAATTCACAAACACGATTCTTGTTTATCGATTGATCGTACAAATATTTCAAACTATGTGTAGTCCTATTGAAAAATTCAAAATTGTTTTCATACTGGTAATTTTGTTTACTTATGCTTTGTGTGTAAATTAATTAAAAATTTTAATGAAAATTCGTTGCGAATTTAAAATATTCAGGGAAAAACATAATTATGTAATTTTTAATTGACGTACATAAAATATTTACTTGTTTTTTATATGACTTTGTTCTCAGTGTATAATTTTAGAATTTAAGTCGCAATAGGAAATTCCCCAGAAGGTTTTGTAAATAAAAATTAATATGGTCAGTCACCTAAACTTGTTCTATTAAATCATAGTAAAAAATAGATAACTAGTTTGCGAGCAATTCTAGATAATTAATAATTGACGATGTACAAATCATTTAAAATTCATAGTGATGCAATTTTAACCTTGGAAAGGTTATACAGAACGTCTTCTATGCAATTAGAATTGAATAAAATAAATGCATTACATTTTTTTTTTCTATTCTATTCTATGTATAAATCGTATGTGGTTAACACAATACATTCAATAATTATTATATCATTCAAAGGATATTGTTACGTTGTAATAATAATTCTATAAATGAAAAAATCTGATGTGGCCAACACATGACCTCCCGTCAATTCCATGGTTGAAATAGCAATGAGCTTTAAGTAAAGTATCACTTCCAGTTGATCGTTTGTAAACAAAAAATAGTGTATTGTTCCAATAAATAGAAAAGTCTGTAATACCAAGTTTTGGATTATATTTTATATTGTTTTTCCTCGAAAATCTGTTCAGAGCTTCAAATAAAGTATCAATTTCGGTTTATCAATTTTAGCCAAAATCTAATATGCTGCTACCTTTTATATAAGTCTTAAATACTAAATTTGACAAGCTTTGTAATATATTCTATTATATATTTCACGAAAATCTGTACAGAGCTTGAAGTAAAGTATGACTGCCGGTTTATCAATTTTAGAAGAAATCTAACATGTCGTTCTCATTTATATAAAAATCTTAAAAATTTGAAAAGTTTTGGAATCATAATATATTTTTTGTGCAACCGGAGGCGAAGTAAGTATTTCGCAGCCGCAATACAGGCCGCGAAATTAAATTTCGCGACCGTTGTTATGGTAACGGCTGCGAAATTCATTTCGCGGCCGTTGTCATGGTAGCGGTCGCGAAATTAGGTAAACAACCACTTTGACATTTGAGAATTGCATGGTTTTGTTTATCAAATGTTAATCCAATAGCCACCTTGAAAGCTAACTTTCTATTTACATTGAAACAGTTTAAAATTAATAAAATTCGTAATTACATATTTTTTACGGTTGCACAGAAAATATTGTGTACAACTTGTCCGCGAAATCCTTTAGCGCCCTCGAGATTGTCTTGCCTCGGCCGCAAGCGGTCTCGGCGACAATTTTTCTCTCGGTACGCTAAAGAGTGATTTCGCGGCCTTGATATACAAATAACTACTTCACGAAAATCTGTTGAGAACTTCCGGATTATCAATTTTAGCCAAAATTTAATATGTTGTTCTTCTTCATATAAAAGTCTTAAATATTAAATCTGACAAGTTTTGGAGTATATCATAATATATTTTTCACGAAAATCTGTTCAGAGCTTCAAATAAAGTATCACTCCTGGTTTATTAATTTTAGCCAAAATCTAATATGTTATTTTTTATTTTCCTTGATATAGAAGTTTTGGATTATATTTTAAAATAGTTTTTTATTAAAAACTGTTATGGGCTTCAAGTGTACAGTCACTTCCGATTATCCAATTTTACCCAAAATCTAATCAACTCTTTATATGAATGCAGAAAACTTAAATACGGAAAATAGAAATATTTGGAAGTTTGTTACAGGAGTTATCATGGAGGAAAAAATTGTCACACACACACACACACACACACACACACGCACACACACACACACACACACACATATATATATTCTCACACACACGCACACAGACATCATCGTAAAAATAGTAAAAACGTGTAGTCTAATTTGTGCTTAATTACCGAAAACTCGCCATCGAATTTTGGCACGATTACATTACCTCCCTTATCTACGGTATGACGGGAGGTAAGAACAAATTATCAAAACTTTAATTAAAATGCCGGTCATTATAAAGAATCCCAAACAAAGTAATTATATCAATCCTTAATCTTAAAACTTCTAAATGTTGATTATCTCGTTTAAATTTTTCCGAATTTAATTCTCCTAATTTAATCTTATATCTCGTTATAAAGCTGGCGATTTTTAGTCGTAGTCAGTGTGATCGTTAGTTGGGTTGTTAGCCGTCTAAGTCGAGAGGCGCTCCGTTCGATCCGGATCTACATCCGCATCCGGTTAATTATAATCCTGCAGGATTGAATTCGCGTCATAGATGCAAGGTTCGGGATAATGATGCAGGACTGCACGACAACGAGGATAGTTAAGTTAAGATCGAATCGAGACTGCATCAGGAATATTTATTCGAATGAACAAATAATGGCTAAGACGAGTACGTGTATGGGTACATCAACAACTAAAAAAAATATAAGATCAAAATGAATATATATTTTTTAAATAAATAGAGCATTATTATAAACATGTAGTTACGGGAATCCAGCTCAAATGTATATTGACTTTGAAAATATTTTCTACCGAATTTAAGAATTAAACAAATATATTACAGAATTACATAAAGTATTATTCACGAAAGATGACTATTCAAGGTCATCTGTGAGCCGTCTGATGTAATATTACTTGCAGAAAACTTCATTGCACTTCGTATGCAAAGGCGTGCAACCTGAAATATTTCTGGACACATTTTAACAAAAAGTAAGAGTAATTTATTTGAAAATTATGTTTCTTTCTAAATAATGTCTTTCTGAAATATTTGTTTTCTTCACTTATGTTTTTGCAAAATTCAAAAACATAAGACTTAACTATAAACCAAGAAATAATAATTTGATTTAAACGTCAACGCCACAGGGTAAATATAAGCACAGAGGGCAGTGTAGTAGATAATTAGGTATCTGTATATCTACGACATACGTCATTATTATTTATAGTGTGTTAGAAAGTAATGCCACTATTTACGTATATCTGTCACACCACATAAATTAAATAGACATAGGTCAAATAATCTTTCTCTTTCTAATATAAAATGTTGCGAAGCTACTGTTGTAAAGTGATGTGTATTCTTTCTTCGAACAAATGACCTTGAATAGTCATCTTTCCTGAATAATAGTATTGTAGCGGCTGTATGAATGTGTCGGTGAGCAACGTAGCGGCTACTTGATACAGCCGCTACAGTATATCATTACTATTATAATAAATTAAAGTGTCATCCGGAAACAGATAAATATTACAATTTATTTTTCAACATTTTGACAATATTGTTTCTACAAAAAAAATCTGATGTGGCCAACACCAAACCTTCCGCTTTTAATTTTTATTAATTTAAATAATATACAAACTTCCATATTTAGTTATGCTGGAAACTATATGGTTCTGTTTACTATTTTCTTTTTAAAACGTTACTATTATTAATTTGAAATGATTAGTTCTTTGACAGTGACATTTGTCTGTCAGTTACATACATTTGAGATATGAGGCGATTTCGGGCGACAACCGTTCACTTGCGGTATGTTGCGTTCAGGTACGTTCACACATTCGGGCGCTAGGAACAACATACCCGGTATGCTTAGATCAGTGCTCACAGCTCAACGGGTTTGCGAGTCGGGTCAGCTCTCTGTTCACTATTTCCATCTCTTTTTGTCATGTCTTTTTTTGAAATGTCAAAAGTCAAAACAGTCGGAGTCGTGGTCTTATGTCAAACATTATTTTCGTTGACTCTTTTTTGGACAAATATGGAAAAAACTATCTTTTTTCGTTAATGCATTTTAATTGTCAGACACTATTTTTGACAGTTTTAAATGTCGCAGAATATACATAACCACCAAGCACGGTGTCAACAAGTGAACCAACGATTTTTGGCGCCACCATTAACCATATCATACCGTAACTAACCGTAAGTAATCCGAAGTAGTGAACGGGTATGTCGCCCGAAATCGCCTATGAACTGTGTAAACAAGGAGTTGTGTTTGTTTAACCGTAGGCTCAAGGATTAAAATTATAGATAATTTTATAAATTTATATAAAAAATATTTAGAAAAAGTATTTATGCAAATATCTAGAAAATTTAATAATCTTTATTTTTTATAATAACACAAATATTGAAAAAATAACATTTGATGGTATTTTTGAAAGAAAAATTATTTTGAGCTTCATTGTCGGTTATCTGATATACACCAAATTCTAATAGCCTCTTCCCGTATTAGAATAAGATAGAAATATTTGAGTTACACACACACACACACACACACACACACACACACACACATACATACACACACACACACACACACACACACGCACACACACAAACACTTCATAGTGAAAATGTTAAAATTGGATTCTAGGGTCCTTAAAACGTGCCCATTTACCAAAATCTTGATATAGGTTTTTAGCATGATCCCAATACCTCCCTTACCAAGGGTAGCGGGAGGTAAAAAACAATAGGGCCTAAAACACTGCCTTGAGGTACATCTATGTTATTTGTAATTGGTTCTGATAAAATATTTTGAATTTTTAAATTTGTCTTATCTCTGATAAATAACCGACGGTAAACTGTGTTTTCAAACCCATAATTATTATTTTCTACTGTTTCAAAAGCACGCTTAGGATCTAAGAAAACTGCACCACCAGCATCATTATCATCCAGTTTCAATGATACTTATTTCTAAACAGAATAAACACGGTTGAATTGTTGCTACTAAAACTATAATTTAGAACAGTTTATAATAAGGTTATTTGCTTATTATTGCTCTGGACTCCACTTGTCACACTAGTGAAGGATAACTGTAATAAGGAATAAATTATCCTTGTTAAAAACATAATCCCTATTGAAGCGAATAGGAGTAAATATATTAAGGGTCCTGTCGTTTAATTTGTACTAGTATTGGTTATAAATGAGACGGTTAATTCCTTAACGGTTACGGTAATGTAATAAAGGGTCCAAATTCAATTTCCCTCGGCATGTGTGATCATAAATAACCCCTCACATTATTCAATTATAATCTGGAGTAAAATTTGTGTATTGTACTTGTTTTCGCCATAAACTAAAGTCAATGAACTATGTATGTTATAGTGTTATAGTTTGAAAAATATCTGTAAATGTGAAAAACATTAAGCCATTTATATGTTCATGTTTGCGTGTCTTTTCGCAGTATATTCTCCTAACTGTGATGAAAGCTTTTTCGTATCATACTTACATTATCTTCCTAATATTATTCATTCTAAAACTTTTTGCCTCTTTATATTTACCATACAACAAGACATTATCGTGTATAGGTCATTTAATTTCTATATAAAGCTTTTTATCATTTTTCTCTCCTTAACGGATGTAAATCTTTCTATGCTGATTTATTTTCTCCAACTACGAGCGATATTTCTTCTTGAAAAATTGACTCAATTTTTTCTCAGATTTTTCTAAATTCCTTAGATCGTTTGTACGAACGCTGTGTTGTATATAAATCTTTATTAAGCAGGATTAAAATATTTCAGAAGTTTTCAAATTCTCTCGATTGAAAAGTTTCTGAATTTATAACGCCAGATAATTTTCAGAATGAATTCTTTGTGTGCGGCATTCATAGACGTGACCTTTTTACAAGAATACAATTGTAATGTAATTGTTATTATTATAAAATCATTAGGAGAAGAGAGTATCCATGAAATAAATTTAAACTGTGAACAGTTTGTTAAGAAATAAATAAATAATTAGCTGTGCTACTTTTTTTGCTTTACAAACAAGGAATTATTATTAAATATTTAATGGTAAATTATACAGGGTGTTTCCTTAAAACAACCAGCGCTTTTTTGGGCGAACTAATGACGTTAGAAAAAAATGTTATATACAAGAAATGATCAAGAATAAGGGGCTAATTTATTAATAATAACAAACCGAATATTCGAACAGTGGTTCTCAAACGGCAGAACAAAATTATATTTTTTTAAATGATATCCTATATAATTTTTTTAGCCCATTAGATAGAGATTTCTGATTTCAACGATATAAATATGGTATAGGGTTGTATAACAATTATTTTGAGAAAAATGGTATTAAAAATAATGTTATAATATTACAATAGGCTATGCAATACATAGATATTGATACGTCTGTTGTCTAGTTACGCTAGTAATAAACCCAATTTTTATTACATTATTTCTAGTTTTTAATACTTTTTAATATTTCTCGAAATAATTGTTATACAACCCTATGCTATATTTTTTATCGTTGAAATCAGAAAATAATATTCTATTTAAAGGGTTAAAAAATTAAATAGGGTGCTTTTAAAAAAATATAATTAGTTAAATATTCGGTTTGTTACTATTCATACATTATCCCCTTATTCTTGATCATTTTTGGTATAAAACATTTTTCTCTAAAGTTGTTAGTTCGTCCAAAAAAACGCTGGTTGTTTTAAAGGAAACACCCTGCATATTTAATTTTTATTAATTTAAATATACATACATACATATTTAGTTATTGCGGAAACTGTATTAAAATCCCTTCCATATAACTATAGTTCTATTTACTATTTTCTTTTCAAAACGTTACTATTATTAATTTGAAATGATTAGTTCTTTGACAGTGACATTTATTTGTCAGTTACATACATTTGAGAAATAAATTGTGTAACCAAGTAGTTTTACTTGTTTAAAGCGCAGGCTGCGGGATTAAAATTATAGATAATTTTATTAATTTCTGCATAAAATATATAGAAAAAGTATTTTAGCAATTCTGTAGAAAATTTTTAATGGCACAAAATTGACCCCTGTGGTGCACTCTCCACGCCAGCAATGAGTGCCCGTGAGGTGACGCCTGGTAAACGCCCGCACGGTACAAATATGTCATCATCATTACCGAATTCTGTGTACAAAGCAGATTGGCACACCCAGCAATGGGTAATATGCCGTGAAGATATATTTATTTATTTATTTATTTCTGTAGAAAATTTAATAATCTCTAATTTTTATAACACAAATCTTGAAAAAATAAAGTAAAGTGCCATTTCCGGTTATCCGATTTACAAGGTCGAAATACAAGGTTTCAAAATTTTCCAAATAATAACTTGAGTTAGAGCGGAGGATCCACACATACACAACTACATACACACATCATCGTGAAAATATTAAAATCGGATTCTAGGGACTTTAAAACGTGGTCATTTACCAAAATCTCGATATGCGATTTTTAGCACGATCTTTATACCTCCCTTACTAAGGGTAGCGGGAGGTAGAAACGCCTTTTGAATTGTTGCAAAAGACAACAGAAATTTATTGACAGCAACTTTTTATTAATAGTTTGTTAAATATTGCGTTCAATAATTGTAATTTAGTTGAAAACCTGCTTGTTCATTTCTAAAGACCGGCAAGAAATATTTGCTGCTGTAGGTGAGATAGTTTTGAACTTGTTACATCGAAATCCAGAGAATTGTTTGATAAAACTTTTAAACAATTTCCACTAGGGGAATAATATTTATATTTTTTGACAAAACGAGTATGTTTCAACGAAACTAATGAAAAAATGTACAACTGTAGCCCTATTCGATCAATTCTGAAAAGTACACTACAGATTGCTTGTCTGTCATCATAATCGACATTCATTATATAAGAATCATACAACTCTATTTCTTTTTCTACTTATCTATTTCTTCCCCTCTACCATATATCCTACAGGTGTAATTCATCCCTTACTAATGTTCTCCGTGTGCGATATTAAGGGTAGGTGTGGGCAATTTGTCCGAGGGTGTAATGGCCTCTCTTATATCGAAAAGTCGTGTCGTTTGCGTGAGCTGTCGTGCAAGAAAAATTTATGAGGTGATTGAGTCTTCCACATCTCTGGAGAGGGATATGTTTCACGAAAGACAAGTGTGGAGTGCATATATTACATAAAGACATGTGAAAAATGATAGGGGTCGTAGAAAAATAATTAAGAGAGAAGAGAAAATTTATTACGATGTAATACGATTTAAGAGTTATTTTTTTCTTTTAAATATAAAAATAGAAACAAGTTAAAAGGAAGTAAAGTAATTTTTATTCAATGAATTTAAAAGAAATCTTCATTAATATTAAGGTGCACTAATCTGTAGAAAATAACTGTGGCAGAGATGAGGATGTTAAGATGGATTTTGGGAAAGACAAGAAAAGATAGGATAAGGAATGAGAGCACAAAGGAAATGGCTCGAGTAATAGAAGTTTCAAGAAAGATACGAGACGATTACATTGGTATGGGCATGTCATGAGGAGAAATGAAGAATATATTGAAAGGAGAATGACCAGCTTAGTAGTAGAGGGTAGAAGAAACAGAGGAAGACCAAAGAGAAGATGGAAGGACTGTATAGCGGAAGTTTTGAGAGACGAGGATCTGAATAAGGACGACACGCAAAATAGAAATGAGTGGAAAAAGAAAATTAAGAATAGCGACCCCTAACAAATGGGAAAAGTTGAAGAAGATATATATATATATATATATATATATATATATATATATATATATATATATATATATATATATGTAATAGTATAATATTGTTAAGTAGTTACCATAGATATGGTTGTTATGTACATTACGAGTTTGACAAATATAGAATATAGAAGACTTCCGACTGTATTGTATTAAAAGCCCAAAATATATTCTTTGTAATTGCATCCTGACTTCCAAATTTATTTCTCTTACAACCTCAGAAGTGGGATTACCTAAAATTTAGCTATTTCAGCGGAGACCATAAAGAAGACGTAGACAAATGGATAAGAAAAATCGACATTATACAAAATTGACGACTCTGTCATTTCAGTTTTAGCGACCAACAAATTAGAACACCGTGCCAAAGAGTGGTATGATTCGCAAGCCACTCTTAGCGAACTTCCGTTGCCGAACTTCCGAAACTTCCGAACTGCCAAAGAGTGGTATGATTCGCAAGCCACTCTTAGCGAACTTCCGTTGCCGAACTTCCGAAACTTCCGAACTGCCAAAGAGTGGTATGATTCGCAAGCCACTCTTAGCGAACTTCCGTTGCCGAACTTCCGAAACTTCCGAACTGCCTTTAATAAAACATTTATCTGTCACTTCTGTCAAAATCAAAAATTTTGAATTTCCAGTATTAATTGACAGTGGTAGTACTGTCAATATAATTCGAGAAAACGTGGTTCAAAAATCGAATTTATGTGTAGAACCGGACTATCAGGTGTTCACTGGTTTGGGGATGAAGAATATAAAGAGTCTTGGACGAGTATCTTTTTCGCCTGCTGGCATGAAGATGTCTCAAAAGGACCGTCACCAGAAGAAAACATAATACGGTATAGTCGATCTGAGTACTGCAGTCCTCCTCAAAATTTAAAGTTATGGCCTTCGGATGCAGATTCTGATTCCGATGTCGAATCAGACTCTGTAGTCGAGGACGACTATTTGTCAGGAGAGGCCGAATTGTAATAGTATAATATTGTTAAGTAGTTACCATAGATATGGTTGTTATGTACATTACGAGTTTGACAAATATAGAATATAGAAGACTTCCGACTGTATTGTATTAAAAGCCCAAAATATATTCTTTGTAATTGCATCCTGACTTCCAAATTTATTTCTCTTACATATATATATATATATATATATATATATATATATATATATATATATATATATATATATATATATATATATATATATATATATACACCGGGTGTCTACTTGTTTATGAACCATAGGAGATACAATGGTAAAATTTTCATATGGCTATAAATTCTGCCCTATTAATTTTGAAAATGAGCCTACATTTATTGATATAATAGGGTCTTGTCCTGAGATAAACGTAATATAAAATATCCGTCTTTAAGCTTTTTGCAGAGTGCCATGCAAGACAAAATATGCAATTAAAATAGTCGTATTATTATTCTTTGACAGATAATAGTTATTTATTATATGTATATAATTAATTTCTGTCGTTACAAAGCATGTAAAGATAATTCTGTTTATTGATTTATATGCAGAATTTTATGCCCTAAAACTTGTATTTGACGCGTTTTTGCTTAAAATAATTGGATTCTCTTTGTTGTCGAAATTTATTTACCATTTAACCACTGCCGTAAGGAAATAACTATAGTCATCATATAGCTTTCACTTAGGTATAAATTTTCATTTGCTAATTCCCTTCAGCGGCTAAAAATTGAATATCTTTGGACGGATTTTCTACCATAAATGTCATTTTCCAATTTAATCACAACGCTTAGAAAGAAATGCAAATATTTTAATATGCTTTTGGCAAAAACAAGCTAATCCAAAAAATGTAAATATGAGTTACATACAGCGACATGTTCTTTTATAGATGCCACACAGTTTGGTAAAACTGCTCTCTCGTAAAAGTATGTTAGTTTCAAAAAAGGGTTGTTAACTTACCCGATGATAAGGTCCTCAAGGCCCGCAGACCAGCATTTTGGTGGAAGTCTAAATTAATCTCGAAACCTGCAACAATTTGAATAAAATAATATACATGTACATATAATTATATTATTAGGCTTCATGCAAAAAAACAATGCCTTTATTGTTTAATCGGTTAAAAAGAAAAACGCTATGGCCGTCAGTACGAACAACTGATTAACGGTGATTACCGACAGTGAAAACTATTTTCAACGATGCCAAACAATTTGGTAATACTGTTTTTCAAAAAAAGTATCTTAGCCACAAACGATACATTTCAAAGTTTGAGCGCTGTTACAAAAACGTCTTTTTTATTTCTATAAAAGCACTACAAATACGTCGTTTAGAAAATCGTAGATCTATAAGCACAGTGTTTGAAACACTGTATTAATGTAGAGAATCAAACAAAATTCACAACATACAATACACAAATTGTCAAAATCTAATATTTAAACATGATCCTGAATTAAATTAAGTTGCAGAAATCTATAAACATATAAGGAAGCTAGAAAGTTGTTTCAGTAATACGATGTAATATTTAGGTTTGAAAAATGTACTGTATATGGCATTGAAAGATCTTTTAAATAAATTTTCTTTTCATTGTGCGTCACTGTTATGTCGCGAATTTGGGGAACCGGGCTCAATCCTACCGACGCCAAATATTTCCAATTTGAAATAACAAAATTAACCCCTATGGTGAACTCTCCATGCCAGTAATGATTGCCCGTGAGGTGACGCCTGGTAAGCGCCCGTACGGTGCAAATATTTAATCATTACCGATATCTGTGTACAAACAGATTGGCATACCCAGCAATAGGTAATAAGCCGTGATGATATATTTATTTATTTTCTTTTCTTTCCAGATTTGTCGTTCTCGGTTAAAACTGGCCACGCCATCTGATTTTTCCTGGTGAGTAGTAGAGTAGTTCTGCATTTATTACCCGCGTCGTCGGTTCTCGCATGTCAAGGGCTCTCCTTGTATCTTGTATCGTTCATCCGGGATCCGCCGCCTCCTACGCGCTCCAATTACATAGCTTCGCCTTCGCAGATATTACCATGTTCAAAGACATAAGACTACTCTGAGTTTTTGTTACAACCAGAACGAGATCTCAACGAGTAATTACGGAACTTTAAATGAGAATATTAGGAAAAACGGATACGGATGTTGACAATGATGAGATAGAAATGGGATTTCATGCTATGATTTTAATAAGAACATAGCACTTAATATATTTATTTGATTCTAGGCAAATTTACTAAATGTAATCACTATTACTTGTAACGCTTCTACGAGTACTATAAAGGGCAATGTAAGATCTGTTTTGATTCACTGTACGAATGTTCATTTGTCAAGCGCAAATATAATAACGTAATTGCTATTGGGAATAGTTTTACTTCACGCGGGATTTTAAAGCTGTTATATTTGTAAAATAAATATACAGCGTGTTAAGGAATAAAAGAAAAATATCGCATCATATAATTGACGTGTGTATAATTTTGTCAACTTACGCTGTAATATCGATGTGATATTTTTTTATCTGTCAGTTAAGTTAACTGACACTTTACCCAGAGGTGAAAAAACTGGGCTTGAATTTTTCTTGGCTGTGCCCTATCACTTTAGTTATTATTTTTCTTTATTTTTCTATTTTTCTATTTTGCGTCTTTAACAAAGCTATTACAGCACCCAAAAAAGTTCGTTAATAGCATATTCGAGTGCTGTAATAGATTAGTACAATTTATTTTTATTTTGGTGGCAATGAATGTCAGTAAACATCAAAAATTAAATCTCGCTAAGTAAACGAACTCAAACGATTGTTAAGTTATATTTTTATATATTTTAAAATTAAGAATAAGAAGAAGAAAAAAAGAAGAAATATAATAATAAATTTAAAAAGAAATAGAAAATATCGTAGATAGTTTGTGTTACAAAAATAAGGTTAGTTTCCGTAACGTTAGTATCATCAACTGACACCAAATTTTGTATCTACGATTTTACCTCCCGCTACCCTTGGTAAGGGAGGTTTAGGGATCGTGCTAAAAATCGCATATCGAGATTTTGGTAAATGGCCATGTTTTAAGGCCCTTAGAATCCAATTTTACCATTTTCACGATGATTTTTGTATGTACGTGTGTATGTGTGGGTGCGTGTATGGATCTTCGACCTACACGCTAGGGATCGTGGGTTCGATCCGAGGTTCGGTCCCACATGAGTTTATATTTTTTATTTAAAATAGCAAGTATTTGTAGCATGATTAGAATCTTTTTTAAACTTATTTTCGTATTTTTAACGGTTTTTCGGGGTATAAATACGGGCCCAACCGATAGTTTTATTAAGAGAGAGTGTGTGCTCTCTCAAAAGAGCGTCAGCTCTTCCTCGAGTCATAGACGGTGTGTACCGTCTACCGTAGACCTGGTGAGTGTCGGGCGAGCAAGTGTGGACCTTGGCTGCCTCTAACTCAGTGCTGTTGGTGTGTGCCGACAGCTCGTGAAAGGGTGCAGAAGGTATATTGTACGGCTACGTATACCGCCGTAGCCGGATGTTTCCGCACAGTGGGGTTTACCACTGTTTGCTGTAATCGCGATTGTGGATGAGTGTTGGTGTGTGTCAACACGGTCCCGTTTATGAAATCGCGATTGTTGATGAGTGTTGTCGAGAGACAACACTGTTAGGCCTGGGCCACAGTATGCGTTTTGGCGGGACCGGTTGAACGGGAAAACAACAACTTATTGTTTTGAATGATTTCGTCCACACCGATGCGGTTGCGGTCCGGTTGCAGGTTACTACTGCAGCATGTTGCGGTTTGACCGGACGGTCAATTTGCCGCATGACAACTACAATGCATTGGAGATAATTCCAGCGTTTACAAGGGTGTAGTTTTGTTTTTCAATAGAAAACGTATACTATTTGAGCTCTGCACTGATCCGACTGTGTCCGAATTGGGTTGTCATTGCTACCGTCCTGTTTAGCGGGATGTATGTGAACGCTGTACAGGCTCGGGCCACACTATGCGTTTTGGCGGGACCGGTTTAACGGGATCGGTTGACCGGGAAGACAATAACTTATTGTTTTAAATGAATGCGCCCACACCCATGCGGTTGCGGTCCGGTTGCCGGATACTACCGCAGCATGTTGCGGTTTGGCGGGACAGTCAATTTGCCGCATGACAACAACAATACATTGGAGATATTGCGAGCGTTCACAAGGGTCTAGTTTTGTTTTTAATAGACAACGTATACTATATGGGCTCTGCACTGATCAGATGTTGGTCCGCCTGTGTCCGAATCGGGTTTTCATTGCTGCCGTCCTGTTTAGCGGGATATATGTGGACGCTGTACAATCCATCCCGTTTAACCGGATGCGGTTTTACCGGTCCCACCAAAACGCATAGTGTGGCCCGGGCCTTACCGTTTGTTTTTTCTCAACTTTGGTGTGTGCCATTGTTGACCGTTCGTGCCGTGGTTCCGTAACTTTGGTGTGTGCCATTGTTAATCGTTCGAATTCCCACAACTTTGGTGAATGCCATTGTTGCCCGAACATTAGTGACCGTTTCTTTTATTGAAAGAATCCTGCAAGTATCGCTGGTTCACTTGTATTAGCCGATTATTTGCTGGCGATTGTTATTTTCATTTGTTTTGTTATTATTCTCGTTTTAATACATTTTAATAAAATATTAAAAATCATTATATTTGATTTCATTCTCAAAAAAATCTGATGTGGCCAGCAAATTCTACCGGTGAACTGTTACCGGTAAACAGCTGTTTATCAGGATATAGCTACCAGAATCGATATTTTAAGAACGCAAGTGGTAAACAGGGTAGATCCATAACCTATAAAAAAATTGAAAATTTGAAACAGGTTAGAAATTTGATATGGTTAACAAACTTTTAACGCGCTCGCTTCGCTTTACATCACTACCTTCTTTTTGAGATTCTTCATGAATCTGGTGATAGATCTGGTAGATATTGTACAATTTTCAAACACGGTAACTTTTTACCATGCCTATGTATTTTCTATAAAATCCATACAGAAAGTTCCTTGCAAAAGATTCTAAATTTCTTGTATCTACATTACCTTTCGACAGTTGTATGAATTTTATACAAATTCCATACAGAAAGTTCCGAGCAAGAATATCTTATATTTTGAGTAAAATTATAACACAAATATACTATGTCAATTGACACTGACATCTGTCAATCAGATTTTTTTTTAATATAATAGCTGTTTCTACCATAGCTAGCTAGTTTATGAAATTTAATATCTTTATAATTTTATAACTTTTTATCTATTTAATATGAAATATAAAATGTAGTCAAATCATACAATGTTCTTTAATATTTATAATAACATTAAATGTGAAAAAATGATATTTAACATCGTTTTTTCAAGAAAAACTGTTAAAATCTTCAAATGAGGGTACTTCCGGTTGACCAATATAACCAAAATCTAATCAGCTCTTCATATGGATGCAACGAAGGGGAATACGAAAGAATTATAATTTTTGAAATTGTAGTATTAGAGTTATCGTAGAAGAAAATTTTGTTACACACACACACTGACACACATACACACACATACACACATACACACACACACACACACACATACACACACACTGACACGCATACACACACATACAGACATCATCGTAAAAATAGTAAAATCGTATTCTAACGACCTTAAAACGTGCTTATTCGTTAAAAACTCACCACCGAATTTTTTGACCAAAGATAATACCTTCCTTACCTAAAGGTGACGGAAGGTAAAAATCGAACGAATCCACTAAACTACCCGGGTCCTTCTTCGCGTTCAAGCCACTATTTTGAGCGATGTTATAAGAGCGTCATTCACCAGATTTACCACCTCTTCTGTGCTGAGTTATCGACAGATCGATTGGCGCCCGAAAAACCCATTTGACAGCAAGGAGAACTACAGAGAACGTCGAGTAAATTCGACAGGCGTTATAACTAATTGAAAATGAAAATTTAAATTTAACTTTTGTTTAATTCGAATCACATTTGGTTACATAATACAGTTAGTTATACAACCCTGTGGCTTAGAATTAATATAATTGCATCACGTAATTAGGGCAGAAATTTAGATGTATATGTTATTCGCATATTGAAGTCATAAATATATTTCGTAATTTTGTGTGTAATACACATGATATTTCCATGTTTAAAATTATCATAATTTAGCAGTTTTATTCCCTATGATATATTAATTACCCTTATAAATAACTGTGGTAATCCTGGTATAAATTAGTGACTGTTTTTCTACCTGCGTTACTTTGAGCAAATCTAGTGTGTAATTCGCTAATACTGGGCTTAACGGTTGTAAAAAGCGCGTTACGTACGCACCGACACTGTCCCAGCCCTGTCCCTGCCAGGTCCTCGTTCTGTCCTGTACAGGGCGTGTACCTAATGCCAGTGAATCTTTCTGTAATCGCACCTATATGTATGTCTGTTGGGTTGCGCTGCGCTCGCAGGGTTAACTGCGAGTTACCTGCTAGACCCGGATCAACTACATGGAAATGTCACATTCGATACGTCACCCTAAGCCCGAGAAACGGGGGAAAGGATGGGTCTTCAAGCAGGGTAAACAATATGTATGTATACAGATAGCAGACGAACGTTTTATATAAATTGAATATGAAAAGTTTATTGGGATTTGAATAAGAAATATGGAATAACTGAAGGATAATGGGTGGTATTAATAAAAATAAGTAAATGCTTATACTGACAGTCTTTTAAGTAAGTACTTATATCCGTATTAATAAAGTGTCAGTAAAAGCTGATGCTATAAGAAAATACTTATTTGACAAAAGTATGTACTTATACTTATAATCAAAATAAGTAATTACTTAAAACTGTATTAATAAAATGGAATTGATTCTTATAGAATTAAGTATTTACTTATAAATTTATAAGTATGATATTTATCATGCTTATGGGTGACCGAACAAAAATTTAAAAGATTATATTAATTTTAAAAACATGTTCTACGCCGTATGAGTCCGTAAAAATTATAAAATTCGTAGGGAAAATCTCAGTGAACAAAATTTTGTCAAATTATATCGCTTTACACCCGAAAGTGTGGAATGGCTAACAGAACTCTTTCTTGGCGTTAACAATGAATCCAGAGATGGTGCTCTGTGTTCATTTATTAAATGAAATTATTTTTAAGATATGTTGCCGACCAGTGACGAAAAAACCTTGTTTGCGTCACAAGCCCATGTTTGCTGCGTTGTTTTTTTTTTAGCTCCTCGTGACCATTTATAATTTTGCACCCTGATACCCTGAGTACGTACGATTTTTGCGCCCCCTGCGATAATACGCCACTGTTCTGGCCTTGATAAATAAACATCTAAAAAAAAAATATAACTGCGGGTCCTTATTTTAAAAAGCCGAAAAGTTATATTACATAAGGTTTTCAAATTGGTGTTGGTGAAGACCGTGAAGATAACACTTTTTTCATTAATATTTTAGTCCATGTCGCTGCTTTCAAAACTAAACATTTTTAAATTTTCAAAAATTGATATAGAACTGAATTCCAGATTAGTTTGTCAACTTCCAATAAATAAATATAAAAATGAACTGTCAACAAATGTCAAAATTTTTTTTTTTTTTACAAACACACGGCTTACTTCTGAATTTCATATGTAAGTACTTACTTATAAGTAAGTAAGTATTTACTGTAAATATCAGCATCTGGTTATTAATATGAAAATAAGTATTTACTTTTACTTCTTGCTGATACTGATAAGTAAATGCTAGTACTTATAAGTACATACTTATAAGTATTTACTTATTTTTATTAATACCACCCAATGTTAGCAATATTAAAACTTTATGCTTTGTTCAAAATTTATAGAAAAGTGATTCTTGTTTTTCTCTATATGACATTTTTGAGGTAATATGTAACGATAAGTCTATTCGTTACTTTTTTGATCGATGTATAATAATAATTAGAATAATAAAAATAAACGGCGAGGATAATAATAAAACTGAGAGTAAAAGTGACGTGTAATGAATAATGTATAACAACTGAATTATTCAATAAATAATCAAAAAATACATTGGTTGGGGTGGTAATGTGGCGGGCTACTCGATCCGCCACACATATATTCGTAGTTTTGCGAGCTGCGGCAGAAATTTTACTATGGCTTTGTGAAGCGAATACAGGTCGTAAAAGGGTGGGGGTTGTAGGAAAAGAGAAAGGGTGAATTCACTTTTTTATATAAAATATCGAATATCTCGAAAAAGAAAAGAGATATCGACCTGTGGTTTTAAAATCTTAAATTTACGCCCTTCAAACTAATTAAATACAAATTTTCAGAATTTTTAATTTTTAAAAAATTTCGACCCTTTTTTAAACCACACCACCCTCATACCCAAAAATGGGTGTGCTGTACACCTTCAACGACCTCACCAGTAAATTCCTCGTACCAAAAAACATAAGTATACCAATTTTCATCAAAATATTCTAACGGATACATTAATTATTAAACATTCCTTAAAATTGTCAAAAACTGAAAAAATCGCCATTTTCAGACATTTCCTTCTGGAGATCGTAATAGTTGTTCAAAAATTATGAAAATTGGTATGCTTATGTCATTTTGCTCGTAGAATCTAATGGTGATATCGCCAGCAGTGTATAATTGACCATTTTTGGGATATTACCCAAAAAAGGGCATTTTTGAGCAAAGTTTTAAGGACGAATATCTCGGACACGAAAAGAGATATCGACCTGCGGTTTTAAAATCTTAAATTTACACCCTTCAAACTACATAAATACAAATTTTCAGAATTTTTAATTTTTTAAAAATTTCGACCCATTTTTAAACCACACCATCCTCATACCCAAAAATGGGTGTGCGGTACATCTTCAACGACCTCACCAGTAAATTCCTCGTACCAAAAAACATCAGTATACCAATTTTCATCAAAATATTCCAACGGATACATTAATTATTAAACATTCCTTAAAATCGTCAAAAACTGAAAAAATTGCAAGGGGTACACCTTAGATTTTTTGCGATTTTTGGCCATTTTCAGACTTTTCCTTCTGGAGATTGTAATAGTTATTCAATAATTATGAAAATTGGTATGCTTATGTAATTTTTCTCGTAGAATCTAATGGTGATATCGCCAACGGTGTATAATTGACCATTTTTGGGATATGACCCAAAAATGGGCATTTTTGAGCAAAGTTTTGAGGACGAATATCTCGGACACGAAAAGAGATATCGACCTGCGGTTTTAAAATCTTAAATTTACACCCTTCAAACTACTTAAATACAAATTTTCAGAATTTTTAATTTTTTAAAAATTTCGACCCTTTTTTAAACCACACTATCCTCATACCCAAAAAATGGGTGTGCGGTACACCTTCAACGACATCACCAGTAAATTCCTCGTGCCAAAAAACATAAGTATACCAATTTTCATCAAAATATTCCATCGGATACATTAATTATTCAACATGCCTTAAAATTGTCAAAAACTGAAAAAATCGCCATTTTCAGACATTTCCTTCTGGAGATCGTAATAGTTGTTCAAAAATTATGAAAATTGGTATGCTTATGTCATTTTGCTCGTAGAATCTAATGGTGATATCGCCAGCAGTGTATAATTGACCATTTTTGGGATATTACCCAAAAAAGGGCATTTTTGAGCAAAGTTTTAAGGACGAATATCTCGGACACGAAAAGAGATATCGACCTGCGGTTTTAAAATCTTAAATTTACACCCTTCAAACTACATAAATACAAATTTTCAGAATTTTTAATTTTTTAAAAATTTCGACCCATTTTTAAACCACACCATCCTCATACCCAAAAATGGGTGTGCGGTACATCTTCAACGACCTCACCAGTAAATTCCTCGTACCAAAAAACATCAGTATACCAATTTTCATCAAAATATTCCAACGGATACATTAATTATTAAACATTCCTTAAAATCGTCAAAAACTGAAAAAATTGCAAGGGGTACACCTTAGATTTTTTGCGATTTTTGGCCATTTTCAGACTTTTCCTTCTGGAGATTGTAATAGTTATTCAATAATTATGAAAATTGGTATGCTTATGTAATTTTTCTCGTAGAATCTAATGGTGATATCGCCAACGGTGTATAATTGACCATTTTTGGGATATGACCCAAAAATGGGCATTTTTGAGCAAAGTTTTGAGGACGAATATCTCGGACACGAAAAGAGATATCGACCTGCGGTTTTAAAATCTTAAATTTACACCCTTCAAACTACTTAAATACAAATTTTCAGAATTTTTAATTTTTTAAAAATTTCGACCCTTTTTTAAACCACACTATCCTCATACCCAAAAAATGGGTGTGCGGTACACCTTCAACGACATCACCAGTAAATTCCTCGTGCCAAAAAACATAAGTATACCAATTTTCATCAAAATATTCCATCGGATACATTAATTATTCAACATGCCTTAAAATTGTCAAAAACTGAAAAAATCGCAAGGGGTACACCTTAGATTTTTTGCGATTTTTGGCCATTTTCAGACTTTTCCTTCTGGAGATTGTAATAGTTGTTCAAAAATTATGAAAATTGGTATGCTTATGTAATTTTGCTCGTAGAATCTAATGGTGATATCGCCAGCAGTGTATAATTGACCATTTTTGGGATATGACCCAAAAAAGGGCATTTTTGAGCAAAGTTTTGAGGATGAATATCTCGGACACGAAAAGAGATATCGACCTGCGGTTTTAAAATCTTAAATTTACACCCTTCAAACTAATTAAATACAAATAATCAGAATTTTTAATTTTTTAAAAATTTTGACCCTTTTTTAATCACACCATCCTCATACCCAAAAATCTGATGTGGCCAACACCAAACCTCCCGCTATTTAATTTTTATTAATTTAAATATACATACTTACATATTTAGTTATTGCGGAAACTGTATTAAGATCCATTCCATATAACTAGGGTTCTATTTAATATTTTCTTTTTAAAACGTTACTGTTATTAATTTGAAATGATTAGTTCTTTGACAGTGACATTTATCTGTCTGTTACATACATTTAAGATATAAACTGTTTAACCAAGGAGTATTTATGCAAATCCGTAGAAAATTTAATAATACTTAATTTAACTTTTGAAAGTATTTTTCGAAGAAAAACTATTTTGAGCTTTAAATAAAGTACCATTTCCGATTATCTGATTTATACCAAAATCTAATTGCTTCTTTCCATATTAGAATAATGTAGAAATACAAGATTTCAATTTTTTTTTGAATGATAGTATTTGAATTAGAGTGGAGGATCCACAGACACACACATACACACAGACATCAACGTGAAAATGTTAAAATTGGATTCTAGGGACCTTAAAACGTATATATTTACCAAAATCTCGATATGCGATTTTTTGCATGATCCCTATACCTCCCTTACCAAGGGTAGTGGGAGATAAAAAACTTAAAACTTCAAGATGCGAAAATATTTTTTTATTCCGAATATTTATTACCTTCCGTCACCTTTAGGTAAGGAAGGTATTGTCTTTGGTCAAAAAATTCGGTGGTGAATTTTTGATGAATAAGCACGTTTTAGTGTCTCTAGAATATGATTTTACTATTTTTACGATGATGTCTGTATGTGTGTGTGCGTGTTATAATTCTTTCGTATTTCTCTTCGTTAGATCCATGTAAAAAGCTGATTAGATTTTGCTTAGAATTGGACAACCGGAAGTACTCTCATTTACGATTTTAACAGATTTCTTGAAAAAACTATGTTAAATATCATTTTTTTACATTTAATGTTATTATAAATATTAAAGAATATTTTATTCTCTATACGATTTGACTGCAGTTTATACTTAGTATTAAATGGATATAGAGTTAAAAAATTATAAATAAATTAAATATCATAAAGTAGCCATAGCTATGGAAAAAGCTATTATATTAAGAAAATTCTGATTGAAATATGTCAGTGTCAAGTGAAATTGACATAGTGTGTTTGTCTTATAATTTTACTGGAAATATAGGATCTTTTGCTTTCTGTATGGAATTTGTGTAAAATACGTACAACTGCTTTAAGGTAATGTACAAGAAATAATAATAATAATAATAATAATAATAATAATAATAATAATAATAATAATAATAATAAAATAATAATAATAATAATAATAATAATAATAATAATAATAATAAATCTTTTATTTCTGCAGATAAATTACACTGTATATAGAAAACGTCACAAAATAATAATTTTCTGTATGAAATTTGCATAAAATACATGCAACTGCCGGAAGGTAATGTACAAAAAATAGAATATTTAATTTAGCAAGGAAATTTCCATATGAAATTTGTACAAAATACATAGAACTGACGGAAGGTAATGTGCTGGCCACATCAGATTTTTTAATGTAGACTGGCTTGCAAAAAAATCGCGTACACCTAAAAAATCAAGTAATCGAGTTTTTGTAATTTTTTAGCTCTGTAAGGGCCGGTATTTCCATCTTCGGATAAAGTTCAGGATAACTATCTGTCAGATAAATGAGAAAATATCGCATCGAAATAAAAGCATAAATGAAGTAAATTATATTGAATGTCATTTTTTGATGCGATATTGTTCATTTATCCGACAGATAAGTTATCCAGCACTTTATCCGAAGATGGAAATACTGGCCCTAAATAATGTAAAAACTGACAATGTTGTCATTGGCATCACTATTTGATTTATTATGGAGCTAGTTCTTAATTGTGTTTAATTTACCTACTGTTAAATTACAAATATATTCCAGAAAAATGAAAAAACAACAAGTATGTATTTGAATTTCTGTTAATTTTGACATCTTAATTGACACTAGTGACATTAACAAGTTCAAAATTAAGATCGATACAATGCAGCAAAAAATAGGTGTACGCGATTATTTGCAAGCCAGTGTACCTTTGTAACTAGGGAGCTTATTCCGCCACACCCTGTATTATAATCAGCAAAGGAACATAGTATATTTAAATCGAATTTACCCTAAGTATAGAACTCCCGTCGCTTCTGTTTACTTTTCTGTAAATAAGTAAACGAATTCTATCCAATTTCTAATGTAAAAGTATCCACGACAGTTTAGAAATACTATCGGCATCCTTGGTCCATTCGATCGACAAACTTTTCCCCCCTTTGCATTAGGGATGGGGTATAATTCCAGTAGTTTGTAAACTTCTAACTCCAATTCGGTTTGGGAAGCAATAAAAGTGTTTACCGTCCGCAAGATTGCTTCTCTCCACATAAAACTCAGCAACAAGTCATACGAGGTCCTCGGTAAAAAGTCTAATACGTCAATTACGGGTAAAGCGGAGCCCTCTGGGTGAGGGTAAGTTAGTTAGGGAACACCAATCTGACCTATAACTTGTCACATGTCCATAAATGTTATTTCATTAGACTCCGGTAAGCTGCTAGGCTCCGGGGATTCATGGAGTATTTCTCCAGGGACGTCAACTTTAGTTAGTTAATTTCAGTAATGTCTATAACTTATAATTATTATAATTGACAGAGGACGTGATCATATATTTATGAGATACTTTCAACTAACGTATTGTCCTAAAGTTTTGAGAAAATTTTCAGATACTCATAACTTTTTTAAAACTCTTAAACTAATTTAAACTAATTATTACAACAATTAACAATAAGAATAACAATATTTAACATTTAAATTATTGATAATGTACCATTATTTTCAATGACAATTAATTTTTTTCTGACTTGCGACATCATCCTCTAGACAACATCCCGATCGATTTCTTGAATCTTTTGGTAAATGCCACGTCGTAATTTTTCTTCATTTGCAGCTTCTCATCTCTTGTCGTACACTTTTCTGGTCAATATTGACCAAAATTTTTCTATTGGTCGAGTTTCAGGTACATTGGGAGGATTGTCCAATTTCGGAACAAAGTTTACGTTATTTTCGTTATTCTGGCGTAATGGCATGGAGCTAGATCAGGCCAAACATTATATCATCATTGGCGTGATGTGTATTTAAAAATTGAAGCAATGTCGATAGACATCTTTGAATACAAAATTGTGCAGTTAAGGTTTCTCTTCGAATACAACAAATGTACGGCTGCGATATACATTCGACTTCAGAAATGGCATACCATACTAAAATTCTATCCGCAAATTTAGATTTACCTTTGAACTTGACATTGTCTGGTGTATTTTCCATGTCATTAGTATAAAACCAAATTTCTTATTATCCATTACAATAAGTTTATTGAGAAAATGAATGCACCTTAACGCACGACAACATCTAGAAATTCTTTCTAATTGGGCCACGGTATATTTTGATGCCTTTCTTCTATTTCAAAACACCACGTCATTTCGAGAAAATGTTCTAAAAACAGTGGTCTTCGAAACATCGAATCTTCTGGCTACAGTTCGTTATGACACTCCAACTTTGTCTTTAACGGCTGCAATTAATCTTTGTGCTCTCATGTGGCACAAAATTTTTGGTCGACCACTTTTGGGCAACACAGGGTATATCTTCTTCACAATCTTTTATTGTCCGATAAATTGTTGCCACAGAGATATTGTGCTCGCGATAAACTGCAACAATATCACACTTAGGCATTCGCCCAACAACATTATAAATTCCTTTACGTATATCTATATCATATGATATTTTGCTGCATCCAGCTGCATCAAATAAAAAAAACTAAACTGTCAAAATGAAAACAAGTTAATTGTGATATTTTGTTTCCAGCGACGATTTGATGAAATGTTATTTGGTATAAATACAAAACATCTAAAAAAATTCTCAAAACTTTAGGACCATACGTTATGTTTGAGTTAAATACGAGAATCAAATATTATTATGTGCCCAGGTCCAAAATGGTTCGACCGGCTACAGTTTCAACAAAATATAACAGATTTCTGCAAAATTCTTTTTATTCTTTCTATAGTAAGCCAGAGCTCGTACTGTATCATGAAGCGATAATAAAGAAAAAATCACATTATATGTATATCATCATGTGAAATGTGAAATTTGGTCGTTTGATCTTTCTGTTGTGAGTTGGTAGTAATTAAAATTACGACTGGTTGTGTCTGAAGAAAAACAACTCCGAATGTAGCTGCTGAGTCGCTAGTAGTCAAGAGTATTTTAATTAAAACAGCCCTAGTCGCACACCTTTGTTCGCACACACAAACACACTCACACACACAAGTATGTAGAATATACTGAGACAGAAATTATTAGTTCTGCTTGAACTACTGACAAATATATTGTAATGTTTATCAGACAAAGGACCTTAGAAATTTTACAAAAGATATAAGTTTAAATTCAGCCTCATTAATAGTTATTTATACTACAAGGGACGTAGGTACCATATACATACTAATCGAGGAAGATTTTGCATATAAGATTTTTCCACTCCCGATAATTTATTTTTTACCTGTTCATTTTCATTGCCAGATATGCCAAGGAATGCCGTTGAATATTGATACATTAAAAAAATCTTAGCATTCCATAGAAAATTTAAAAAGAAAAACGCTGTCATCTGTTAGTGAGAAGCACAGCAGTATCGTAGTTAGCGTATGCAGTTGGTGTCGAGTAGGTAGTTACTGGTATATTGGGATAGCTGTAGATGTTAATTACTGAGTTTACATGCAGTTTTGAAACCGTTTTTAGTTTTAAAAACGCTATGTATACAGTGTCAAAACGGTTTTGAATTATCTCAAACCAAAACTAAAATTCATGGGTTGGACTTGAAAACTAGTTTCAAAACTACTCATGTAAACACTTCAAATTCAGTTTCGATACTGTACATGCGTATAGAGCATAACGTTTCTGTCGCTTTGTGTTACTAACCTTCAAATAAACTGACAGTTGTGTAGTTTTAGTGCGTAGTGGTACGAAGTATAAAAAATAATTGGAATAATATCAAAACGAAGTATTTGGAGTGAAGAGGAAGTGTCACTTACATCAGCTAAATGCGCATGCGCCGAAACTGATTACGAATCAATTTTTAAACTTGTTTTGAAAACTGCATGTAAACAGTTTTGTATAATTTTGACTGAAAACTGAAACCATTTTCAAAACTGCATGTAAACGTAGTAAATATTAGTATTGCGAAGCTATAGTGTGCAAGGACAGTAAGGCGAGTTGGGAAGTTGTGTGGGCAGTGGTGTTGAAGAATTGTGGCATACGGACAGTCGGTGATACTGAGGCTGTGGAAGTTAGACAGAGAGTTATATAAATAGACAGATAGTATGGTGAAAGAGGTGACTTCTGTCCGAGTCAGTTGACTATATAGACGCTGTGGAGGTCGGTAGGCGGCCAGTTGAACGTTGTATAAATAAAAAGTGATATAAATAGTGGATATAAATAATTAGTAATATCGTGGAAGTAAATAGTAGTAAATATTTTAATAAACACTTATTTTAATTAATAATAATTGTCTAATATTTACACTTCACCCAAATAAAAAAAACGTTACAATATTTTGCGTAACTCGCCTACGGCTCGATTACGTCAACTGTGTATTAAAATAAGGATCATTGTAATACTTGTCTTTCAATATACTATTCCATAACTGCTATCTGCTATTTGAAGCTTGTTTTTCTAAAATATTCTATAGTAGATTGACAGGGCTAAAACACTGCTAATTAGCTTCTTGCTAATCAGTCTTATTCATTTGTTCAAGCTACTTCCCAATGTCCCTACAAACAACGTCCTAATAGTCTACTTACGATTTCTGGAATAGGAAAACTCTTTGAATTTGAACCATTCGTACTAAGTAAGCAGACAAATATATCTGCACTTGCCAGCAAAAATTGCGCTGCCACCAAAGTGCTCGCACAGTAAACTTAGTTCTATATTTAGATGAAAGCATTGTAAAGGTTATTATTAGTTCAGTACATATTGTATCTTACAATGCTTGTGTAGTGTACGAATAGAGATATGTAAGTTAATGAGTAATGGCTCTGATATAAAGTTAAATTAGCCTACAACAATAACATAATAGTGAAATGCGATTGTAATAGCCTTTTATCCTTTGCTTCCTCGTTGAATTCCCTATGTTCTATCCTTGTTCCTACGTCGCCTTGTGTGCAATTATGACACAATGGCGCTGCCTAACTTATCTGCCTAATTTCCTTATCCAACCATGCAGTGCTAATAACTCCACCAACAAAAGGCATTACTTTTTCCACTAGAAATTTTGAGTCACTTATAATTTTTTGTCGCAAAGATTTTATTAGTAAGAAAGGAAACTTTTTATTAAGAATAAAGCAATATTTATCGTTTGTAATCTCTCCAGGACACTTTTGAACTTTGAGGTGACACCCGTTTTCTCCAAAACCTTAAAAATTTGAAATTAAAAAATCTTTATGTCTAGTGGCCGCGTGCTTGAGTGTCAGGTTGCGAATCTGGGGAACCGGGTTCGATCCCGACCGATGCCAAATATTTCCAATTTTAAATGGCACAAAATTGACCCCTGTGGTTCACTCTCCACGCCAGCAATGAGTGCCCGTGAGTTGACGCCTGGTAAGCGCCTACACGGTGCTAATCAAAGGTTGATGTAAATTCTGCCATATTAATTTTAAAATAAAAGTAAATACAAAAAAAATTCAGAATTAAAAATTGCATCGAAGAAGTCCAAAATTATTGTGTATTTTGTTTGCGAAAGAGAGGCAAAATAAAAGTATTGTAACGTTTTTATTTATTTGGGTGAAGTGTAAATATTAGACAATTATTATTAATTCAAATAAAGGTTAATTACTAACTAAATATTAAAAAGGTATTAAATAATGACGATTACTAATATTGAACAATTATTAAAAACTAATTAAGACTAATACTATTTATTTATTTAATCAATAAACACTACTATTTATTTCCACGATATTACTAATTATTTATTTCACTACGCGTTCCAATCTTAGACTACCGGTCTGTTGCAGACTCTTGTAGACTGTTTACGCGATATTTATATCACTATATACCTATATCACGTTCAACTGTCCGGCTACCGACCTCCACAGCGTCTATATACTCAACTGACTCAACAGCGTCTATATACTCAACTGAGTCAACAGCGTCTGTACATTCAATTGCTCGGACAGAAGTCACACCTTTCACCTCACTGTCTGTAACTCTCTCTCTCTCTCTCTTCCACAGACTCAGTATCACCAACTATCCGTACGCCACAATTCTTCAACACCAATTCCAAGTATCCTCTCCAACTCGCCGTTACTGTCCTCGTACACTATAGCTTCGCAATACTCGTCAACACTACCGAGTATTCACATCCACAGATATCCCAGTATACTAGTAACTTCAAGAGTATTTACTCCACTCGACACTTTACTGCATACGCTCACTACGATACTGCTGTGCTTCTAACACTCTATGTGAATGTCTCTATATGTCTCTCCATGTAACTAACTAACTCTTGAGCATAGCTACGTCCCTTTTATACAGCTGCCATTATCTTCTAGAAAAGCTCTAGAATGTTCGACCGCATAATAACAATGAACACAAAAGGTTTAGGCGACCACAAGTACTTAAACACGTCGCGACTAGTTTGTTTACGTAGCCCGACTGCTAGCTCCATTCGTCATCGCTATAAATATACACATTCGACATCGCTGCGGCGACGGCGGGAACAATTCAACTATTTGAATTGTGTTTTGTTTTGCATGGTACTCTGTAAAAAGCTTAAAGACGAATATTTTATTTTACGTTTATCTCATGATGCACTTTTTAATTCTGAACATTTTATGTATTTACACATTAGTTCTAAAATTACAACCATATGAAAATTTTACCAATATATTTTCTATGCTTCATAAAAAAGTAGATCCGATATGAATTTTGGAGAGCGTAACAAAAAATAAATAAAATGAATTAAAAAGTTGGCAGACCTAGAAATGGGAAACAAACTGAGATGTTTAAAATTTCTATTTATATGTGAATAGAATACCCAGAACCCTGGGAAATTTGAAAGCAGTTAATACAAAGTTTGTATACAAAATTTAAGATTGAATTTAGGTAATTTTCTTCTTGTATTTTCTTGGTAATAGAATTTTGTTGTAAGTTTGTAATTGCGTTTTATTCTTGAGTGTTCTATATAAATAATGTAATATTGGAAGTGAAAGTTTGATAAAAGTTAATTTGGGAAATAACAGCATGATATAGTAGTACCTACTACGCACTCATAATGAATATTTCATTTAAAAGTTAAATGAGTACTCTTCGCTGGCATTATGTGCCTGACTTCTACATCAGGTGAACTGTTCACAAAGATTTTCCAATAATAAAGGGGAAATATGAACACCTGATCACCGAGAAATTGTCACAAATTTTAGACAGATTAAAACATTCAGAAAGAAATCTTTGGTTTATAAGAGGTCACGTCAAAATGTTCTCGGAATTCAACAATAAAATTTTATTGAAAAAAGCAGAAGAATATCCCCAATAGATGATGCCATAATTTAAAACTGATTTAAATTTAGCAAAATAAATTATTTCAGTCGGTATAATACCTGATATATCAACAATTATTTTTATAATATAACACAACTTTAACAATCAGGCAAACGATAAAATGCATTAGAAAAAACAATGAATGGCATACCTAGGACGAGGGCGATGGAGACGATCGCCCCACTTACACCTACACATATTTTTTTATATCAGTGACATTTCGTATAGTTGTAACATTATCACAGATATGCTTTAACTTTTGTTCATTTATCTTGAAATTTCTTTTAACAATGGGCCTGCACTTAACTAAATCTGACTTCGTTCACAATAAAAAAAAATATGGTAGCGGATCAGTGGAATTTGTTATCAAGAAAATCTAATGTGGCCAGCACATTAGCTTCCGTCAGTTCCATATAATTTGTACAAATTCTATATAGAAAGTTTCTTGCACAAGATTCCATATTTCAAGTACATTACCTTCTGTCAGTTCTTTATATTTTGTACAAATTCCATACAGAAAGTTTCATGTACTTAAGAGATTCTATATTTCCATCCAGTAAAATTATAACACAAACATGTCAATTGCACTTGACACTGACATCTGTCAATCAGCGTTTTCTTAATATAGTAGCGGCTTCGATGGTTATAACATAGCTAGCTGCTTTATGAATTTATTTGTAATTTTTTAACTTTATATCCATTGAATATGAAGTATAAAATGTAATCAAATCGTATAGAGAATAAAATATTCTTTAATATTATTAATAACATTAAATATGGAAAAATGATATTTAACAGTGTTTTTTTCAAGAAAAACTGTTAAAATCTTAAAATGAGAGTACTTTCGGTTGACCAATTATAACCAAAATCTAATCATCTCTTCACATGGATGTAAAGAAAAGGAATACGAAATAATTATAATTACTTACATTGTAGTATTTTAGTTATCGGATCCGAAAAATTGTCACACACACACATACACACACACACACACACACACACACACACACACACATATATATATATATATATATATATATATATATATATATATATATATATATATATATATATATATATACAGACCTACAGACCAAAGACTCCAAAACGTGCTTATTCATCAAAAACTCAACACCGAATTTTTTGACCGACAGTATCTTCCTTACCTAAAGGTGACCAGGAAGAGGAAGAGACCATTTTCAAGCATAAATTGTGCTATTAGGTGACTAGTAGATTTTCTTGTTTAATGTTTCTAATATTTTTAATATAACGTTCCTACCCTAATATCTTAAAAAAAATCTTTACATTTATTTTAAATATGAGAAAATAGGTACATAAATTGTTTTAAATATATGTATATATATATATATATATATATATATATATATATATATATATATATATATATATATACCGTGTGTCTGTCTTAAAGGTGTACATATGAGATTAATATGGGAAATCAGTTTTTTGCAATTACCTGCTCGCCTAATTATTTTAAGCAAAAACGCGTCAAATAAAAGTTTTAGGAAATAAAATTCTGCATCTAAATCAATAAACAGAAGAAAGTTAACTTATTTGACGTTTCTGATAATTTGATAAAACGTCAAGCATTTATTTATTTTTTGTTCAATTCCATGGCTGTCGATATTTTCAACGTAATTTTCGCCATTTTCATAATTAATTTCTGTCGTTACAAAGCACGTAAATGTAATTCTGTTTATTGATTTAGTTGCAGAATTTTATGCCCTAAAATTTTTATTTGACGCGTTCTTGCTTAAAATAATTAGGCGAGCAGGTAATTGCAAAAAACTGATTTCCCATGTTAATCTCCTATGTACACCTTTAAGATAGACACACGGTATATATGTAATAAAAGTTAATGCAAAAAAATATATGTATATCTAAATATAAATTTCCTCTATATCGACCCTTCCCCCTCTAGACTAAAATCCTGGGAACGTCATTGAAACAACCTGAAGCTTTTGCAACGATTACCTGTTTGGCTTTAGACGATTCAGGGTAATTTTTGACGGTACCTCCTAAATGCTTGAACATTTTGTACATATAAAGTGACAAATAAAAAACCACGAAAATGAACTCGTAGACGACACGATTATATACGGTAATATATTTATAAATATTAGTGGCACGTACACCCCTCGGGAAATTTCATATTCCACAGAAAGAATAGTGAGAAAATAATAGCTTTTTTAGAGAATGAATAATGAAGTTTTTTCTTCGGTTTTCCTTTAATAAAAATGTTCCCTCTTATCAATATTTCGTGTGGAAATGCGGGGTCATTACGACGTGTGAATAATGAAAGTAATGTAAGCAAATTGCCATGAAACATTCACGCTAATTCCCTGTCCAGGGAAATTACAAAGAAAACACTTAAAAATGCATGATGTGAAATTTACACCAAGTCCTATGCAGAGCCGCAGGCTTAAAACGAGTTACACCCAAATGAGAATATGCATTCACAAAAGACGTACAACTTTAATTCTACCGTAGCAAACACAATACAGCTAGACACAACACCAGATAAATAAATTGCTGAAATTAAAGCTTTAATAGGATACTTCATAAAAAAGACATACGTACGAGCCTAGGCTCGTAATAGTTCGGCCTGTTTACGTTGTCAGTGTCAACAAACAAATTATATAACCTACGAAAATAGTGAGACATTTCTACAAATTTCTTTCGAGTAGTTTAAAACTGAATATGGTATTCAAGTAGTCCGCCATTTAATATTGGATTAAATCACTTTTATTAGTAATAACAGCTTTAATTCTATTAGGCATTGTATCCACAAACCCCGCACGTTATTCTGTTACAGTATTGTTCCATATGTTTTGCAAGAGTTTTACTCTACGCTCTGGATTTTTATGTAGTTGTTTTTCGAATTCTGCTAAAAGTAAAGGGTCTCGAAAATAAATCTGGACTAGAAGATGACCCTTTAAAGGTTGGTCGAATTATTATCAGCTTGGGCTCGAATACTCTAATCTTGATATAGTTGTGGAAAGATTTGATAATACTAATGATACATGAGTTCACCACTATTAATCTGAATCAATACAATAGTTGAAAAAGTGGAAGCATAAGAGTTTACCATCTCGCTAAAAATAATGGTGGTGCCGTATGCGATTAAAATCATGGTTTCTGTTTTTATTTTTACATCCCGCTACCCTTGGTAAGGGAGGTATAGGGATTGTGCTAAAAATCGCATATCGAGATTTTGGTAAATGACCACGTTTTAAGCTCCCTAGAATCCACGATGATGTATGTGTGTGTGGATCCTCCACTCTAACTCAAATACTATCATTCAGAAAATTTTGAAATCTTGTATTTTGAACTTTTTCTGTATTGGAAAGAGTCCATTAGATTTTGGTGAAAATCGGATAATCGGAAATGGCACTTTACTAAAATCTCAAAATTGATTCGGCCAATGGCATTTGAGAATTTTACTTAGATACCATATACTCTTGACGACGTGGTATAACCGTTTTTATATATTCACAGGGCCCCAAATGTAATATCGCCACAGTAACCACCAGGGGCCTGTTTCTCAAAAAATACTAGTTTACAAGTTACTAGTTACAAGTGAAATTTTTAATAGTACTAGTAAATTGTGTTTCTGAAAAGTATTGTACTACTCGTAGTTTACAATTTAATAGTTACAAGTTAAATTTTATTAGTCAAGTAGTGTTTCAGAAACATTTTCAATAGTCTAGTAGTTTTTTTTAATAAATACTAGTATTTAAACCAATATTCTTTAAATCAAGTGATTTTATTTTCTGACTGACGTTGATATTTTCAAGTGTTTTAATTTAAAATTAAATTATTTTTCAATAAAAATGTCTACACTGGATGCGAAATTAACTATTTTGGGAATGATTCGAAATGCTAAAGGTATTCTGTTTGGAGCATTCTCTAAATAAATTGTCTAAAGCAGTTAAATTTAATGAATGGATAAAAATCTGTCAAACTTGTCACGCTTCGGGTTGAGTAGACAAGACAAAGACTAGAAATAATATATCAGGGTCACATTTTGGTCAAACTTAAAACAGTTAATGGTTAATGCATGGTTTCTGTTCATATCTAGCTGAAGAATGTCCCAATTAATTAATTAATGTTTCTAACTTATTTGCCATGAGTAACCTCTCACTCATATGGAATTTCTGCATGGACAGAATTTATTCTTGCTTTAATTAGTTTTTGACGTCGCACTACTTCTTCATCACTAGACTCAGAGTCACTAGACCACATTATTATATTATTTAAAATAATCTATTAACACTAAACAATGACAGACACTACATGAATCTTAATTAACATTAACAAAGAACCATTGAATTATATACGTAAACGAAAATAAACACACGAACTGTCAAATAATACGACTAGTAAAATTTATATTCAAAATTTACAAGACTTTTGACACTTGTAGCTTTTTTCTAGTAAATTACTAGTCTGACAGACAACTCAAATGTTTTGAGAAACAAAATACTAGTATTTTTTGTCATATACACTAGTAAATACTAGTTCCCAACTTGTAACTAGTATTTTACACTTGTATATTTCAGAAACAAAAACTAGTAAACTTCACTAGTATTACTAGTGTAGGGACTAGTAATACTAGTCCCGTATCTTTTGAGAAACAGGCCCCTGATTGGTTTATTTTCCAATGAGTTGTGTAGTCCAACGAATACCACTTGTGTCTTCAGTATTATCAGCATATATTGTGTTGATACACTCAACGTATTATTTTAGGATACCACTCCTCATTCGGACTCGTGATATTCCAAAATAATACGTTTCGTGGCAACACAATATATTCTATAATACTTTAACACACGTGTGGTATTATAGATGTCACCCTTGTGCCATTTAAACTTCGAAATACATATCAATAAACTTCTTCTGTGTTAAGCTGCGAATTTATCACTCTCGAAAAAAATCCTCATCTCCAAAGATTTTGCCTATGGACAATTCCATATTTGTTGTGCATAATTCCTATGCAGGTTGCACCGGAACGAAGTCCTGGTTTTGAGGTGAAATGTGATTAAGATTTTGATTTAATTATCTGCTCTCACCTCTGCTTCATTGTCATGCAAACGCGACAGGCTTCTAACTCAATCATTGCGCTATTCTTCTACCACAAGTCATGAACAAGCTAGGCACACTCAATGGAATAATTTTATCACAATGTGACTTCGTAGCACGAGGAGATTAACACCAAGACGAACCACACTAAAAAATCTGATGTGGCCAGCACATGATCTTCCGCCAATTGCATGTTATAGTTAGCAATGAGATTTAAGTACAGTATTACTTCCGGTTGATCATTTGTAAACAAAATCTAATTTTTTTTAATTGAAATAAAAAATCTGATATGGCCAGCATATTACCTTCCGTCAGTTCTATGTATTTTGTATAAATTTTATACAGAAAGAGTCTATTTCTTTTATATTACCTTCCGGCAGTTTATACAAATTCCATACAGAAAGTTTCTAGCAAAAATCCTATATTTCCAGTAAAATTATAAGACAAACATACTATGTCAATTTCACTTGACACTGACATCTTTCAGTCAGAATTTACTTAATACAGTATCTGTTTCCATAGCTGGCTACTTTATGAAATGTAATTTTTTTATATTTTTACCTTTCGTCACCTTTAGGTAAGGAAGGTATTGTCTTTTGTCAAATTAAGGTCCCCAGAATACAATTTTGCTATTTTTACGATGATGATGATGATGATGATGATGATGATGTGTGTGTGTGTGTGTGTGTGTGTGTGTGTGTGTGTGTGTGTGTGTGTGTGTGTGCGCGCGCGCGCGTTCGTGTGCGTGTATATATATATATATATATATATATATATATATATGTGTGTGTGTGTGTGTGTGTGTGTGTGTTACACACAAAATTTTCGTCTACGATAACAAATACTACAATTCCAAAAATTATAATTCTTTCGTATTTCTCTTCGTTACATCCATGTGAAGAGCTGATTAGATTTTGGTTGGAATTGGACAACCGGAAGTACCCTCATTTGAAGATTTTAACAGTTTTTCTTGAAAAAACTATGTTAAATATCATTTTTTCACATTTAATGTTATTATAAATATTAAAGAATATTTTATTCTCTATACGATTTGACTGCATTTTATACTTAATATTAAATGGATATAGAGTTAAAAAATTATAAAGAAATTAAATTTCATAAAGTAGCCATAGCTATGAAAACAGCTACTATATTAAGAAAAATTTTATTGAAAGATGTCAGTGTCAAGTGAAATTGACATAGTGTGTGTCTTATAATTTTACTGGAAATATAGGATCTTTTGCTATAAATTTTCTGTATGGAATTTGCATAAAATACATGCAACTGCCGGAAGGTAAAGTACAAGAAATATAATATTTAGCAAGGAACTTTCTGTATGAAATTTGTGCAAAATACATAGAACTGACGGAAGGTAATGTGCTGGCCACATCAGATTTTTTCATATGAAAATTAAATTTTAAATACCGGGATAGAATAGAATACACTAATCCAAAAATGAGGATTAACTTAAACTTTCCCTTTCTATTGTTATATGTACTTTTTTCTTTTTAAAACGTTACTAATATTTTCCGGGATTTATATTATAAGTGATTGTATAATTTCCTTTATAAAATATGTAGAAAAGTATTAATGCAGATCTGTAGAAAATTTAATAATCTTTAATTTTTATAAAAACATTAATCTCGAAAAAATAACATTTAACGGTATTTTTCGAAGAAAAACAATTTTGAGCTTCAAGTAAAGTGCCATTTCCGGTTATCCGACGTACACCAAAATCTAATGGGCTCTTTCCATATTAGAAATAGGTCGAAATGTAGGTTTTTAAAATTTTCTGAATGATAGTATTTGAGTTACACACAAACTTCATCGTGAAAATGTTAAAATTGTATTCTAGGGACCTTAAAACGTGGTCATTTACCAAAATCTCGATATGCGATTTTCAGCACGATCCCTATACCTCCCTTACCAATGGTAGCGGGAGGTAAAAATATAATTTTTTTGGAAGTTTCGTATAACTGACACACAGAAACACAGACATTATTGTAAACATGGTAAAAACTTCTTGTTGGGACCCGAATTCGTGCTATTTCATTGAAAAATCACTTCGAATTTTTGAACCGAAAACATTACCTCCCTTACCTACGGTATGACGGGAGGTAAGAAGGAGTCGATTATTTTGTCGTGATGTAATGATATATTAAAGTTCTCCTCTTTTATTATCTTTCCAACATTTGTTTCGTTTTAACTTTTATACAAGTCCCGTCGGACCCCAACTACTGTCCTTGGGGAATGCCAACTGTAAATCCTTTGACAAGAAAGAAAGAAGTGCTTGGTCTAGAGTATGTGTCTGTCCCAATAAAAATAACTGCTCCTATGTGATTATGGAGTGTTTGATTTCAATCCGGGAAGGATCGTCTCAGCATATTCCCTGGAAGGATCCGCACGTCCCGACCCTTCCAGAAACAGCTGACAAGAGACTGCTCCGCAGGAAGCAGCATACGTGGAAGGGTTTTTACAACTTGGCAAACTTGGAGAAATTTTATTTGGAGAGAAGGTGGTGAAAACAAGGAACATTATGGAATTTCATTTCGGTAAAAATATTGACTAGAACTAAAGAATTAAAATTGGATGTTACAGTTTACTTTTTAAAGATGTCGGTATCGGTACACATTTATTTCTTTTAAATTTACTTTGACAGGAAGATACCGTAATAAGGATGGATATAGCACGCTTGTCTTTCAAAGATTCATATTGTTCCGAATAAATTAAAACATTCAATTTTAAAATAATGCTCGTCGTTGACAGAACTTTCGCTGTAACGTTAGTTCATTTATTAATTCAGATATATTACTTTGATTCCTAGCAGTGCTTATAGCGTTATTTTCTGTCAGTGTAACTGACACTAACACTATGTCAGTATCTTATTTTTCACATATTTAGTTTTACATTTGCTAATATATAAGCTCATATTAGTTGGTCCGTTAACATTTTCAAAAAATCTGGTGTGGCCAACACAATACCTCTCGCCATTTACAGCCCGAGTCACAAAAAAGATTAAGCTAATCCTTATTTTAGAATAAGCGAATTTTGGCAGTTTATTTCTTAAAATATAATCTAATCTAATCCAAGTAACTACCTTTTTTGATAATAAAATGAAGATAGAATAGAATTCAACAATCAAAAAATGAGGATTAGCTTAAACTTTTTTGCGAATCGTTAATTTTGATTAATCTAAATACATACCTGCATATTTACTTATGCTGGAAACTGTATTGATTTCCTTTCAAATTGTTCTATTTACTTTTTTCGTTTTAAAAAGTTATTATTATTAATTTGAAATTAATTCGTTGACAGTGAAATTTATCTGTCAGTTACATACATTTGAATAACTGTTTTGTTTGTTTAAAGCGTAGGCTCCGGGATTTAAATTATAGATAATTTTATAAATTTATCTATAAAATATATAGAAAAAGTATTAATGTAAATTTAATAATCATTAAATTTTATAATAACATTAATCTCGAAAAAATAACATTTAAAGGTATTTTTCGAAGAAAAACTATTTTGAGCTTCAAGTAAAGTGTTATTTCCGGCTATCCGATTTACACTAAAATCTAATAGGCTCTTTTCATAATAGAAAAAGGTCGAAATACAGTTTTCAAATTTTCTGAATGATAGTATTTGAGTTAGAGTGAAGGATCCACATATACAGTCTGTTCAAAAAATTCCTAAATCGGAGTAGGCTATGAACAGAGAAACTTGTGTCTGATCCTTATTTAATTCAAAAGTTAAAATATCAAAATTGATATTGAAATCTAATCTTAAGGAGAAAAGACAATAAAGAATTATTTGTTTCTATTTCTAAAATAAGATATAGGAAGAAAAGCTTTGATTTCTTCAGATAAAATATTGACATTTAATTACAAAATTGACATACCTTTCTTTGTCTATAGCCT
Organism: Harpalus rubripes; assembly: GCA_963082715.1. Lineage (NCBI taxonomy): Eukaryota > Metazoa > Arthropoda > Insecta > Coleoptera > Carabidae > Harpalus > Harpalus rubripes. The sequence goes on from OY720451.1 coordinate 869,899, forward strand.
ACTCCGAGTTAAGAATTTTTTTGAACACACTGTACATACACACACCTACACACACACCCACACACACGCACACGCGCGCACACACACACACACACACACGCACGCACGCACGCACGCACGCACGCACGCACGCACGCACACACACACACAGACCATTGTAAAAATGTTAAAATTGGATTCTAGGGACCTTAAAACGTGCTCATTTACCAAAATGTCGATGTGCGATTTTTAACATAGTCCCTACACCTCCCTTACCAAGGGTAGCGGGAGGTAAAAACAAACGCAAATGATGAGAAATTTCTACATTTTTTTTAGACTAGTTTAAAAAATACATTTTAAAGTTACAAAAACTGAATTTGTTATTCAAATATTCGGTCATTTAATATTGGGTTACATCGTCTTTATTAGTAATACCAGCTTTAATTATTTGATGCATTGGATCCCTAAGTCCTGCACATTTTCCTGTGAGGATTGTCTTATATCTCTTGCAAGGTAGATTTTACTGTACGCACTGAATTTTTTGTGCTAAAGTAAAGGATGTCGGTAGACGCTAAATCTGGACTAGAAGATGACCCTTAAAATACCGGTCGAACTATTATCACCAGTCATTCGGCCCACAGTTTTTTAAAGTTTTAAGTCTATATTTTGAGTAGCCGAAATAATTCTGCTGAATTTTTTAACTACTACTTTAATCGTTGAATATTCCCGAATTCACCTCAAAACTGTAAGACCGTTACTAAGTCTTAGCATTACCAGAAATTGTAACCAATAGAAATCAATGTAACGCCTGTCATTTACATGTTTAACTTGTTACAGAATTGGAGTGAATATATGTATTGATAAATCACTTTAATATAACTTTAGATTAAATGAACAATTAAGTTATATGAATGCCTTTAGTTTCTGTCAGTTCACATAATTGAGTGTCTAATGTAATAACATTCAACATTGGTTGTTCTTGTATTAAACCACAAATTTTGTAAGAAATGAATTCCAGCATTTCGGAATTTTGCGTACTGTTTATTTCTGTCCTTTCTTTGTGTCTGTATCCTTTGCGTCGGATTTAATTTGGTTAGACTTTACAAAACAGTGTAACTTTGTAACATTTTCACTACTTTGTATCGTGGGCGAATATAATAAGAAACATTTGCATAAAAATGCACAAGTGTCAGCGGCAGAATGGCCCAACAAATGATGTATTTATTTACTCACTGAACGAACTTTCCACAAACACTATTATTCGAGGATACGTATTCGAGATTTGCAGAGTTGTTTCTTTTTCATCAGAACTTAAAAGCTCGATGCTTAGTTGCTGCAGTTTAGACCACTAACGCTTAAAGATAACAACTTCGACGTTGTAAACTATTAGAACTATGGATGGTACTTGTAGTTACAGCTTCATAAAATATAATACCTAACACTGAATATTAGTATCTGACGATAAAATTGAAGAGCTCTTTTCAAAAACAACTGTTCAAATATGTAAATATGAGTTACAGCAAAATATACTTTAAAGGGTGTCTGTTTTTCACAAAAGTATCAGTCACAAGTTCCATATTAGATACCATACCACCGGTTAAACAGGCTGTTATAGTTTTTAACGTTATATATAAGGCTGATATGAGGCAAATAACAGACACGGTTGAATATTGTAAAATTGACGCGACAGCCGAGATTTTACGATCAACCGACTAAGTTATTTGCATATCAGCCGTGTGACGTTCAGTATTTTTCATAATATAATAAAATATTTTCTGAAAAAAATCTGATGTGGCCAGCACATTACCTTCCGTCAGTTCTATGTATTTTGTATAAATGTCATACAGAAAGTTCCTTGCAAAAGATTCTATTTCTTGTACATTACCTTAAGGCAGTTGTATGTATTTCATACAAATTCCATACAGAAAGCAAAAGATCAGTATAATTATAACACATACATACTGTCAACTGCACTTGACACTGACACCTTTGAATCAGAATTTTCTTAATACATCAGCTGTTTCTAGAGTTATAGCATAGCTAGCTAATATATGATATTTAATTTCTTTATAATTTTTTAACTCTATATCCATTTAATATGAAATATAAAATGCATTCAAATCGCATAGAGAATAAAATATTCTTTAATATTTATAATAACATCAAATGTGAAACTCTTTAAATTTAATACGTAGAAGGCGTATAAAAATTCTTGCAACAGCCTTATTATGACTTTAACACTACGAATTGTTTCAAAATTAAACGAACTTTCGTTTAAAATAATAAAAATCTGATGTGGCCAGCACATAACCTCTCGCCAAATATTTTTTCTTTTTCTTTATATTCGTAATTTTTTGCAAATTCCTTTTATATTCTTTTTTACGTATATTCTTTTGCGTTATTGACTTTTTTATTTTCATAATGATGTACAAATATTTTTGACAGTGGCATACAAATATTTTTGACCATGACATTTATGTGTCAATTACAAACATTTGAACTTCTTGCCTTGAAGTAGTTTGTTCTGAGATTTATTACATCAAATTATTTTATATGCATTTCTTTATATTTAAATCTATAGAAGATATAATAATGAATTTATATTTATCGAATAAAGAATTCAACGTTCTTTAATATAAGTTTTTACATAAATTTTCGATAAATAATATTTATATGATTTTCTTCTTGTAACTACTACTTTCGGTTGTCCAATTGTTACCAAAACTTAATCAACTCTTCTCATTATTGTTAGATTGAGGAGTCTATAGTTAAAAATGTCTTTAGTCTTATATTATTTGAGAAATCGTGGATCCAACATACATACACAAACACACACAAACACACACAAACACACACAAACACACATACACACACACATCCACACACACACACACACCACACACCACACACCCACCCACACACACCCACCCACACACACACATCCACACAAACACATCCACACAATCACATCCACACACACACACATCCACACACACACACACATACACACACACATACACACATTCACACACACACACACGCACGCACGCACACACACACACACACACACACACACACACACACACACACACACTTCATCGTAAAAATGTTATAATCGGATTCTAGAGCCCTTAAACGTGTTTATTCACTAAAATCTGGATATACGATTTTTAAAAAATTAGAGTGCAGGATCCCATTGTCTTATCAATTTGGCACACCCAAATATAGGTAATAAGCCGTAGTAATAAATTAAATATTTATATATTCCAATATTATGTTTACGATCTTTCATAAACTGACGAAAATGTATCACATATTCTCATATAAAAGCTATTAACTATAAACACAACCTCCGCTGTATCGTACCTAATTCAGCATAGACTCCTGGTGGTAATCCTGCTAATATTCCCTGCGAATTTTACAACTCTGAAGTGCTCGAACTTATTAGCAACTCGTTATGAACTTATCTTCATCCAAACTTGTAACATTTTCAATCTGAACTATACGCGATGTTTGCTTACGCTATTTCGCCTTGTTATTTCTTCAAGAATCTAATTTCATGAGAATAATAGCCAAGTTATAGCCTTGCAAACTCTATACAATTTGATTGTCTATGAAGGGATTTACAACTAAATTACAAACTAAAGAATGAAAGAATGATATGTTATTTTTACGGCGTCTTAAAACGAGAGAAGAGCTGTTTTGCTGTGTTTACAAAAAAAAAACTGGATGTAAATTTTTACTGTGTTGAAACATTGATGAGGAGCTCTTTGCAAAAACGACTTAGTCCATTTTTATTGGATTTCTGTGACTTAATTTAATTCAGGATTATGTATAAATATTAGAAAAATATCTACTGGATGTTAATAGAAAAATAAACGTTTATGAACTATGAGGTGTTGCACGGTTTTTTTCTTTGCTTTAATCAAAACAATAAGAAAAAATATTTAGCCCCTATTTTTTATTTTGTTCGTATTATTCTTTATTCATGAGAAAATTTTCTTTGAAATTATAATCTTTGAATTTCCGCTTCCCCTTTCGCCTGATGACGTTCGAAAAAACCTAACCAATGAGGGTGTGGCTTACATTTGCCACCGACGGAATTTAAATGAGTGACAGTCATGACAGCTGTCAACTACTACTGATTTTTGTATGTGGAAATAATCAAACATGGTTGTAAAAAAGTGTTTTGTGCAGTGTGCCCAAATAGAACTGATAATAGGGAAACATGAAACATATTTCTAATAGTACCTCAAAACGAAGAAAGAAAAATGAAATGGTTGTCGCAAGTAAAGATAAAATCATAAAATCAAAACTTCTTTGTTGTAAAGATCATTTTGATGTAAATATAAATAATTTATAATTAAATAAGAACTATTGAATACATTTATTTTTTTAGCTGGAAAATGATGCACTCAGGCTACGGTTTCTTATACCAGCTAATCTTTGCACTATTGGACCATAAGAGAGATTGATAAATCCAGGATAAAATATTACAATGTGTCGCTGGAATATGTTTTATTTATGTTTTAATAATATTGTATTCTGTATGTTCCTGACACGAAATAAATCAAAAAGTCAAAATAGAAAATAAAGTCTGTGTCATAAAGTGTCAGGTGTCAACTAAAATGGAAAAAAGAGAGAACGGGGGAAAATTACTCAGAAAGAGACAAAGCAAACATGTTGGAGATAAATAAATATAAAAATAATACATGGGATTAAATTTATATTGAATTTATTTTAATTAATGTTAACATGTGTCAAATTTATTTTACACAATAAAATTTACTTAGCTGGTATTTTTATTCTTGTTTTGACGAAAATCTCTGGAATAAACTATTTTACTTCAGGAGTACATTTTACTTTGCTAGTGCTTTACTTATCCATCTTTTATAATACTGAAATAAAGAACCAAAAATCACGCTGCACTATGACCTTTTGCCTTATGTCACACAGTTGTCATTAAAGCAAACATTGACGTTGATGTATGATACATTTGTTTTTTTTTATCATCTTTCCAGTTTTGTCATTGGCTAATGTATGTCTGACGCCACAGACAGTGTAATTTGGCGCCAATTCAAAAAGTATTTTTTTAACTGCTACTGTGCTTAATATATACAGAAATTTGAACAGAAAATCATATTTAATAACACTATAGAACGTACCTACTTATTTGAATTTCAGAAGAAAAATGATATATTAATTAGGGTGTATAACGAAACACGGAACATAGGGTTTTAACAATGTGTGGAATTTGGCACGCCTGTACATTTTAAAACAAAAGTACATGAAGTTGTTTAAAATTAATTTTGACTTTTAAAAAGTCTTCATTTAATGTAATAGAATATCTGTACCACAAGATATTTAGAAAATAAAAACATTTTTATCAAAAATCAGATAGCGATGAAAATAAAAAACAATAAAACCAGTAATAAATAAACATTTTTTGTGTAACCCGACGCGAAATATAAATTTCCCAGCCGCAATACAGGCCGCAAAATTGGATTTCGCAGCCGTTGTTATAGGACTTCGGCGATAGTTTTTCTCTCGTTATTCTAAAGAGTGATTTCGCGGCCTAGATATATAAATAACTATTTTCTATTTCGGTGTTCTTAGGTTTCTATAATAGCAATGTTTATCACTGAAAACACGACGTTTAGAAAATCTATAAACGTATTGTTTTTGGCACCTTTCATGTTCTAGAGGTGGTAGTTATGCTTTCATAACTGACAGATAACCTTAAAACGGTAAATTGTTTGTGTTGAAATATTACTTGTAATTGTGGATTTTTATCCTTTCTCTAGGTGATAGGACTAGAAAGAAAAGAAATGTATAGCTATAGCTGTGTTAGTTAAGAAAGAATAAGAAACTGTGAAATTAAAATTTCAACTAAAAAATTATGAAACAAGAAACAATGCGCTCAGGTTTACTTTGTCAAAATAATTAAAATGGTAAGTTTTATTTATTACAATTTAAATTTATGGTAATGCAATTTTGAATTTAATGTATTGTTATTCCAGGCAGGTTATGAAATGTATGATGCACGTTATTTGAAAATGTTAACACTGTCTACTCAATTTGCGGCGGCTACTAGCAAACAAATATGAAAAGTTGACGTTTTAATCCATGATTTGCAGTTCCACGTTGTGGCGAACTATCGAATATATACTATATATGTTTTGTATTAAAAATTGTAAGAAAAGCTGTTGCCGTTATCTGTGCAACTGAGCAGTGAGTGTTGTAAAAATGGTGGAAAGTAAAAATCTAGAGCAATAAATTGTTCATTAAAGTATTTCATTATTTAAAGAGTTTTATTTATGTTGTTTTCTCAATAAAAAGGCTTGATGGTCCACGTAACGTCCTTCAATCCCATATTCAAGTTTTATTTATGATAATAACCAACACGAACCACCGATATGTCAAATCAGGATGGTTTATTAATAACCTTGGAGTTCATTGTATGTATTGGTTTTCCTCTTTCATAATTGTATAATGCTTGATACAATGTTTTAATGTAAACAATCAGACAAAATCACAAGATACACGAACTGTCAAAATGTGAAATTTCAATTTTTACCGGGAAACGCTACCAACATAACTGATAAAAAAAACACCAAATCATATTTTTGACAACTCCTTTTTAAAAAAATCTAATTGTAAAATTACCTCAATAGAAAAAATAGTATAAAAAACATGTATCATAAGGCCTGTTGACGCACTCGTCCTTTGTAAAACTCGCCTGGCGGCTTGTTTTCCAAACTTGGACTCGTACGTTAACAGATTGCCTTATGATACTTGTGTTTTAAAGTACTATTATAGGACGTTTTTGTTGAAACGCTTGAACTTTTAAAAAAATTCCCGAAATTGTTTATAATATATTGTTCTTTTTGTTGCAGGTTTTGAGGTTAAGTCAAACCTCCACCAAAATGCTGCTCTTCGGAGCCTTTTTGACCCTGACAACCCTCTCATCGGGTAAGTTAACAACCCTTTATTTTAACTCTTAAATACAAAATACAACATTATTCCTTTTCAATATTTCTTTTGTATTTAGAAAGTTTCTTGTCCAATTTTCGTTGATGGTATTTCGCTCTGATGAAGTGTAATCTCGTTAGGGTACTTTTACTGCATAGCAACTCAATCGAGCTAAGTTGAGCTGAGTTGAGTTGAGTTTCGTTGCGTTGAGGAGATAATTAGTGAGTCTCATCAGTTTATTCAAACACGTAACGTAATTGTTTATAAGATTTCTACAAGACTAAATAACTTTTTAATGTGATTATACGTAAATATAACGACGAACGGTGAACGGCAAACGAGAGTTTCGAGATAAATAAAACGGCTCTTCTGCACTTTATCTTAGGAGTTTAGCAGCCGGGAGGCGTGAATGCAAACCGTACATAGATACAGACACAATTTATAAATTAGGGTTTTAACGTATGCCCCATAGTTTTGGCACAAATATTAACAATTTTTTTTGTTATAAAAATGCATTCACTTAAATTTTGTAATTTTTTATAATCAGGGCCGGATCTAAGGTGTGGCGAGCGAGGCATTTGCCTCAGGTTTAAAGTTTGTTATGAGTGTGATTTGCAGAAATCAACTGCTAATTTTAGCTCTAAAATATAG